>JAEUBB010000151.1:30577-50721 GCA_018257885.1 Parmelia sp. 050094 | reverse complement strand
AGTCAGCGTACCTTCACCATCTTCGTCGTAATGGCTCTGATCACCACCTTTGCCACCACACCCTTGACACTCGCGCTCTTCCCGCCCTCCTACCAAAAGAAGCTCGCTGCATGGAAGCGAGGCGAAATTGACTGGAACGGGACCCGGCTTGATTCAGAAAACACCACGGGTAGCGCTGGGGATTCCGTGGCGGGTAAGGAGGACTGGACGCATTGTCGAAAAATCCTCGTCGCCCTCCGACTCGACAGCTTGCCCAGTATCTTCACCTTTGTTGCTCTCCTGGGCGGCGAGAAGACCGATACTGCGGTTGCTAAGATTCACCCTAGCAAGGAGGGAAAATATGCAGAAGCAGAGACGGCTAGGCAACCACCGGCCATTCAGCGACCTCTCGAAGTGCATGGACTTCGAATGTTAGAGCTTACAGAACGTCTATCCTCTGTGATGAAAGAGTCCGAGGCAGACGACTGGTCCAATCGAGATCCTGTGGTGAACGCATTTCACACGTTTGGCCAGCTCAACAATGTTGCCGTCTCCGGAGAAGTGCAGTTCGCACCTGAAGCGCAATACGCCGCAATGCTTGGTGAACGCGCCACTGACCACACATCTCACATGGTTTTACTTCCTTGGAGCCAGACTGGTAGCCTTTCCGAAGTTGCCACCGCACCGTTTGGGGAAGGTAATCAGAGTACCTTTAAAAACGCGTCGTACAACTCCTTCGTCTATGACTTTTTCCAAAGCGCACCTTGCCATGCAGCGGTCTTTGTCAACAACGGCTTCGGTGCGATACCACGTGAAGAGCCGCGGTCCTTGACCCGTGTTACTTCCAAATTAAGCTTGCGAAGCAGTCAGCTTCAGGCTACGGCACCACTCAGAGATCTGAGTCATCACATCTTCTTCCCCTACCTCGGATCGCTTGACGACCAGGTCGCCCTACGCTTCGTTTTGAAGCTGGCAAGAAACCCGAACGTGACGGCTACCATTGTGCATGTGAAGGGACCGGGCGCTGAGACGACGTCGGCTGGCAATTCCAAGGGCAATGGCACTGTCGTCAACGTTGTGCCAGAAAGCGACAGTGAAACATTCTTCCATTCGATGGCTGACTCGCTGCCGGAACAGATGCAATCGCGGGTAGTCTTCGACACGACTGACACAATAGACCTATCGCGTGAGTGCACCGAACGGGCCAAGGCTGAGGTTGGCCGTTCGCCCAAGAATGCAGGGGACCTTGTGGTGCTGGGAAGAGGTCACCGAGGATCATGGCATGACGGTGGTGATGCGTCCAAGGGTGAGCTCGATCAAAGTCTGAGCCCTATGAGCAGAGCTATGATTAGCGGCGACGTCAAGGCAAGCATCTTGGTTATCCAAGCGGCGAGGAAGGTATTCTAGGCCGAAATGAATTACGTTCAAAGGAGGGGCGGGGATGTTGCATGCGTTGAGGGAAGCGTTCAATGTAAGGACATGGAGTTGTTTGCTATTGCGATAGCCTCTACGGAGTGTTTGACATGCAGTGCAGAGTTGATGCCATCTTACATAGTATTGATTAGGTAATTCAGTCATTGCTTTTTATATACGCCCATCATGCGCACCCTCAAAAGCTCGGACCCCCAGATCGTGATGGTGCTCAAATAACGGCCCGCTCTTTAGCATGGCATTTTGACTTTGGTCGACCAGTGGGATAAATCTTGGCATGGGCGCGTCGAGTACGTACCAACGTGACTTCCAAGTAATGTATGTACTGCCGTAGATGGGATGGACTTGATTGCACAATAATATCCGACAGACAGCCAGTCGTAGAAAAGAAGCCCGCCGCGTGCCAAATCTACGCGACTGGGAAATCCTCCGATGGTTCGATCGACGACATCAAGGCATGCATGCGCAAGCGGAACAAAGTATGATTTGTATGCGGCATTTTTTGGGCTTTGAGTGAGGCATTTCTTTTGATTTTTTCCTTTCAGCTGAACGATGCACCGAGTCGCACGGTTCGGTATCTACGATCTGCGTTCATCCTGGAATAGTGCAGGAAAAAACAAGGTTGGCGCTGTCAGCATGGCGATGGAGGGGGAAAGTGGGGTGGTGCGTGGCTGTGTTGTCTTGATGTGGGGCTCCGGGGGATAAAAGATGTCGTGTTCCTCCTTGCATTCCTGTTCCACTTCCCCGCACCTCCTTGATCGCTTTGTTGGCCATGCAGAATCTTGGGTCACGTTCAATTCAAATTGCTGGTGATGCGGTTGGTTGTGTCGCTCCTGCTGGGAAGTCCGAGTTGAGTAGGTGGGAAACGCGGGAGAAGGAGGTCGGGGAGGAGGAGGAGGATGAGAGGGATGTTAGGAGGAAGCAGACTTTTCGCGGGAGATGGCTTCTTTGGTATGCCTTCTATCTCAACCCAACTGTACCTACTGCTAAGCTAGTATTTATGCCCCTCGCTCTAGGCTCGCCTACCAATCCATTGGCGTCATCTACGGCGACATCGGCACTTCCCCCCTCTACGTCTACTCTTCAACCTTCACCTCTGAACCCAGCCACGATGACCTCCTCGGTGCACTCTCCTTGATCATTTGGACCTTGACGTTGATGGTCAGCGTCAAATATATCTTGATTGTGCTCAGGGCAGATGATGAGGGCGAGGGCGGGACCTTTGCCGTCTACAGCTTGTTATCGAGATATGTATGTGCGCTTTAATATACATTTAGAGAGGGGTGCTAATACGATGGGATATAATAGGCAAGAATAGTCAGACGTGACCCGAGGGAAGAGAGGACGATCAAGATGGAGAGGGTCAAGACTAGTGAATTGAAGACTGGCAGCAAGTCTGCGAGGAACTTTGTGGAAAAGAGTGCGTTTATGAAAGCGCTGTTGAAGATTGTAGGGGTGCTGGGGGTTTCATTGGTCATGTCCGGTATGGCAGATATGTGTCACATGTTAGGATGGGACTGATGGACTTTAGATGGTGTCCTTACGCCAGCTCAGTCTGTCCTGGGCGCCATTCAGGGGTGATTAGTCCCTCTGCTCCCCGTTTTCCTATCTGTGCCTTGGTAATTGATCAACCTCGCAGGTTGGAAATTGTCAAGCCTGACATCACCTCATCCACTGTCGTCGGCACGACTTGCGCCATCTTGATCTGCCTCTTCTTGATTCAACCCTTGGGCACGTCAAAGATTGGGAGCGCTTTTGCCCCCATCGTCATCATTTGGCTGCTTTTCAATCTTTGTTTCGGCATCTATGTGAGCTCTCTCCATTCACACTTACGACAGTCAATGAGCTAATTAAATCTGTAAGAATCTTGTCAAATTTGACTACTCAGTTCTCAAGGCATTCTCGCCCTACTTCGCCGGGGCGTTTTTTGTGCGCAATAAGACCAACGGATGGAGGTCTCTTGGAGGCATCCTACTCGCCTTTACCGGCGTTGAAGCACTATTCGCAGATCTCGGTGCTTTCACAAGGCGGTATGTACTGACTCGCACCTAGCTCTCTGAGTGAAGCTAAGTAGTCGTCTAGTGCCATCCAGCTCTCGTGGCTATGCTTTGCATTTCCATGTCTCTTGCTTGCGGTACGTTGTCTCCTACTCAAGATGATTGTCTATGTTTCGGTCACTGAAGTATTTGCAGTACATCGGCCAAGCTGCATACATCAGCCAGAACGTGGGCGCCTACTCCAATCCCTTCTTCAACTCTGTACCGCCGGGCATGTTCTATCCTAGTCTGGTTATTGCCATTCTTGCGGCTATCGTGGCAAGTCAAACTATGATCACTGCGACTTTCCAAGTAAGAGAAACCTATAAACACACTCCCTGGTTTATTGTTGGAATACTGAATCTTATGTAGCTGTTGTCCCAAATAGTGAAACTATCATACTTTCCACAAATCAAAGTAAAACACACATCCAAGGTCTTCCATGGTCAAATTTACATTCCTTGGGTCAACTGGCTTCTCATGCTTGGTACGATTTGCGTCACAGCGGCGTATAGTAATGTACCCACCCGTTTTTTGCCACTTTTTCCATTTACTCTACGACCGCACGAAGCTGACCCAGCTACATCCTTAGACCACGAAGCTTGGAGAAGCCTACGGCGTCTGTGTCATCCTTGTCACCTTCATCACAACCTCTATGGTTTCTCTCGTAGCTTTGATTGTCTGGCGCCTGCACTTCCTAATCGTCGTAGCCGGCTTCCTAGTTTTCGGTACGCTGGACGGTCTCTATCTTTCCTCAGCCCTCACCAAGGTCCCAAACGGCGCTTGGTTCACGCTTTGTCTCGCAGTTCTATTGTCAAGTATCTTTGTCCTCTGGCGCTACGGGAAGGAGAACCAATGGCATGCCGAAGGCGAAGATAGAGTTGCACCTAGCGAACTACTGACCGAGGTGCCAAAGGATTCGGAGAAAGATGGCGATGCACCCAAATTACGTCTCTCACCCATTATGGGTGGTGCGCCAGTCAGCCGACTCCGAGGTGTTGGCATTTTCTTCGATAAAACAGGCAGTCCAAATGGCACCCCATCCGTCTTCATCCAATTCCTGCAGAAATTCCAGGCCGCCCCTGCCTTTGTCGTGTTCTTTCATATCCGACCTCTATCAACTCCGACGATAGAACCGGAAGATCGTTTCAGCGTGGCTCGGTGTTTCCCGCGTACCAGTCAGAAGAGCCCACTGCGGGACTTTTATCGCGTCACGATCCGACACGGCTACGCGGACGAAGTCATAACCAGCCATCTCAGCCTCCTCATCTACGAAAACATCCGCAACTTCATCATCCATGAGCGCGGCATGTCCACCGCTCCGACCCCCTTGCCCAAGTCCAACTCCTCCGAAGAAACAACCTCGTCGTCCTCCGACCCCTCGGCGATACTTCCCGTCGACATATCGGCCGAGTTTGCAATCACCAGCCATCAGCAGCGCGTCCGTGATGCCCTCGCGTCCCTGCAGGCAGCCTATGAAGACCAGGTCGTGCATATCGTGGGCAAGCAACAGATGCGCATCAAGGAGGTGCAGGGGTGGGGCAATGTGAGCGGAGCGTGCAGGAAGATTGCGCTCGCGGCGTTTTTGTGGTTGAGGAGTAATACGGGCAGCAAGGTTGCGAATTTCAATCTCGATGTGGACAAGTTGGTCGAGGTGGGCTTTGTGAAGGTTGTTTGACAGGAGGAGGGGACGCGGAGTGAATGGTTTTTTGTTTCTTTTTTTTGGACAGTGGGTGGATGGTCTGTTATATTGGTATAGCAGCTTGGTAGATTTGATACATCTTTATCCATGTAACTGGAATCTGTGATGAGAAGTCGGTGCTCTTGTGCCGCTGCACAGCTTCCCCTTGTCTGCAATTCCGGTACAATGCCTATTCCAGCGTAAACTTCTTCTACTATATACACAATAGTTCTCAACTGAAAATTTTTTTTATTAATAAGTTGTTAATTAAATCTATAAATATACCTTCTGAAATTAGCGTGTCTTTCCGAATATAATAGGCGTATTCAAGTCGCAACACGGCGGCCACGCCATCAAAATTCAACACCACATCACCATAACATCCACCGATCACAACTCCGAGCCACCCAAGGGCCCCAAAACACTCACGACTCCAGTCACCGCTCCAAGGTCTACCGTCTCGTCCCGCAACCACGCGAAATGTCTCATCTCGGACATGCGTTGGACTATTGGGTGAGACAGCCTCAAACGGATTAGACCGGTCTAGAGGCTAGACGGAGTATAGACTGTGCGGATTGCTTCATCTGAAGCAGTCCGGGCCTCTGGACCATCGGGAGTCCTGGCAGGCCAGCTGGCATAGAGTGACGCTGGAACCTGCCTGGAATGATCCAAACACATTTAACAGTAGAGGCACAAAATGGGACTCCGAGGATCGTTCTCGGCGCAGAACTGTGAGTCCTCGATACCCTTTTCGTTATGGAGCCAGGCGCTGCGGAAGTCTCTTCGTGCCGTCCAAATCGTCTGCTATTACTCCTTCCACCCAGTCGGGAGACGAGAAGCGCGGTTCATAGCAGGCAGGCAAGATCATCAGCGATCCCCTTCGGCCTCAGGGGCTGCTCGTAGCATTGGAGGGTTGAGTCAAGTTGCTCGGAGGCGTAAGCTTTGGGGTCACGGTGGTGTTGGCCGTAGGCTTGGTGGGCTGAAGAGTTGCCGCAACGGGAGATTGAGTCAGAGTGATGGTAGACGCACTTTGTACTGCGCTAGTGCCGCTGACAGAGCTCGCCGAGGTAGAGGCATTCGATGGCTGGCTATGAGTACTGGTCGTGGGGTTTGAAAGCACGGACGAGGTTGTGTGGCTGGTGCCATCGGGCTTCAAGCTTGCTTGACGATCTTGAATCAATCTCCTCTGCTCTGCCAATCTGCGCTGTTCGGCCTTCGTTTGCTCGGCGGCTACGGCGGCGGCTAGCTTTCTGGCGGCTTTGTCTTCTTCGCGGGATTTTTGCTCTAGATAGTGTTTAGTATCGCGAGCGGCAGCTTTGATACTGGGATCGAGGTTCTCACCTTTGCCCCTCCATCTCATTTTGAGACTACCAAAGAAATTGAAATTGGACCCTTCCCAATGCCGGCTGTTCGACAGGTTGTTATATCCGTGCTTCATGAGCCACGGTTCTCCAATAACGAGATCAGCCATCAAATCCCGTCCGACCCAGAATGTTTGAGTGTAGGAGACTTCTTCGTTGTCTTGCTGCCAGTTCAGTTGAATTTTGCGATGGAAACTGGTTGTCTTGCCAAACATTGTGAGCTCCTCCGGAGAGACGTCGAAGACGAAGGATTGTAGACCAGCTCGCTCGATAACGTCTTCAGATACGAAGTCTGTATTTGCACCAGAATCAAATTTCCCTCTAACAGCAAACCAGATTCCTAGGCGTCGACGGCCACATTCGCATTGTTGGCCGACTGTAGGGAGATTGCTATCAACAGCCTCTCTGGAGTCAATGTTGGCGATGTGACTGATGGTTGCATTGAAAAGACTCAGTTTGTATTTGGGATCCGAGAATTCTCGACGATTGGGCACATCGAGAATTGGTGGATTGACTGGCTTGGACACTGTAGATCTTTCCACAGGCCCTGTAGCATGACCCTCTTCTCTTTTATGATTGTCACGGTTTCCGGAAATTGCATTTATGCAATCCACGTTGATATTATACACCTCCTTCAGAGATTCGTGAGTGAGTGAGCTGGTATAATTAGCGAGCCTGCAGTGCTGTTCTTGAAAGATGGGTCTTACTCAGTCGCAATGTCTCTAAGGAGGAGCACGGCGCTCTTGAAGGAGTCGTTTATTTGCTTGACTCTGTCAATCCTAGCCCCTGAAAGTAGGAGTTTAAGATGCAGTCGTTTATTCTTAGGGCTATCCTTAGGGATCAGGTACTCGACATTGGCCCTCAAATCCCGCTGTAAATCTGAGCATCTTCTTAATGCTCCCACTACAGATGCTCGGGGCTCGCTTTTCAGCTCTTGTATCATGAGCACCGACTCCGTCAAAATGTTCCCGAAAATCATCAACTCCCAAATCACGTCATCCAGGGGCCCGGGCCCGTGAATTCTATCATATATATTGACGATTTTGGTGAGAACATTGATGACGTTGGTGAGACCATCGGTAACGCCCAACGTCATAGCAGTCGTCGAAAGGTAATCCATCAGAGCGAATGATGATTGATTGCCGAAGCTTTGTGAGCGCAACAGCCGCAACAAGGTCGCGTGGTGACAAGAGTGCCTTTGCGCAGAGAGTCAGTTATGGGGAAAACGTAGCCCGGCTTTTGCCTATAGTTCCAAGCCGCTCTTTAGTATATTATAGTGTCTCTAGGTGTCAGTATCTAGAGGTGAAGAGTCTTCGTAGAATGTAGGATCTGGCGCGCAAGTTGGCTAAATCTGAGCAGAGCCTCGTGCAACGCCCGCGAGATTCTGTTCCTGGGATATATACACCTATAAGTACCCTCTCTTTCGAAGAGGCGTTTCTGCAAAGCTGAAGGGGCGAAGTAGCTGACACTCGCTTCTTTTGCGCCGGATTACTGCAAGAATGTAAGAGAGTGGCTGCAGGCTAAGCCACCACCACCGCTAAGCGGGAGCGCAAGAGATAAGGCTGCATGAAAGAATTGGGGTTAGTGTCACACGTATGCCGCGTCTTCGCCTGCACTGCCTCCAAATCTCCCCTAATACCTATCTACTCATAAGTTGGTCGGCGTCCAGAGAGTATTCATTATCAACACCGAGAGTTAGCCAGCAGAACGATTGAAAAGAGCTTTTCAACTCTCAGAAGAAGTCTTCCTGGTCTCGGAAATTCTCTCTGGATGCATGATCCCGATGCAGAACTTGAAGAGAAAGCCTCAAGGCTACAAGAAGCTCGCATCGCTGATGGGGCCATATCCAGAGGTTGCAATATTCCGGCATTTTGGGGCCTTGACGATGTTCAATTTGATGAGACTTCAAGCTGAACTAGTGGCAATAGAAGATGAGCTCCAATGGGTCGGCGGACAAGACGATCTGTCACCAGACCCCGATGTGCAGGCTTATTCAAAGGACTTCCATAAGCTCAACCATGCCCAGCCGCCGAATGACACCCAGTTGAAGCTTTTAGAAGAAAGCCGTATTAAATTAGAACAATATCGTGAGTCTGCTCCATTTGCCGAGTACCAACAGCTCTGCTAACTTGGAATCCTAGACTCGCTTCTCCTCAAGGCATCAAAAGTCGCAAGATTGAACAAGCCCAAAAAGTACGACCTGAAATTTTTGCGGAAATGGCTCATAGGAGAAACCGAAGGTGACAGCTTTCTTGGAGGGCTAGAGCTCCTGCGAACTTGGCACCCCGACTACACGCAAGACTTGGTTACGGTAGCCTCGGCAGATCCAGCTGAAGCGCCCATTTCCGACTGGTTTAACCCAAAGCTAGTGGATTTGTATCATACGATATGGGGAGGGCGACGAGAAGTTTGTTTTCAGATTTCATCCGGGTCTGAGCGTGGGCCGAAGCTAACAGAGACGTTTTAGCACCGGAAAAAAATTGATGATGAGAGCGGCAACGTATATGATCCTAACGATACAAGATTTATCCAGTCTACTAGGATTGGGTTTTCTATATCCGCGACCATTATCGCTTCGCTCTTACCAGCACTTGCTATACTCTGGCTGGACCACGTCAAGAGGACAGTTGTACGAATTTGGATCACCGTCGGGCTCACCACAGCGATCGGTATCTTCTTGAGATTGTGCACGACTGCGAATATGAAAGAGATTTTCGGGGCAACAGCAGCGTATGTCACACAAGGATCTAGTGGAAAGTCATTAACATAAAACAGATTTGCTGCAGTCGAGGTCGTCTTTATCGGTAGTGCGAATGGCACTGGCTCCTAGGCATTATCGGGCCTAGCCATCAGGGGACACGACTGTTACAATAACCCCGTCTGTGTGCTCCTAAGAGCAAAAGTACATGGGCAAGATTGCTCAGACACAACCAACATGAAGTTGCAACTCTAAATCCTGTTGCAGTAATTATGATTGATCACCATTTCATCTCTTTCTAGCGGTTTCCTCGTCTGGCAAGATATATGTTCTGCTTGATATTTATAAGGGGGCCGATTTGACCACAGGGCGAGCTTCCGTCTCACATTCACAGGCAGAGTCTTTCTTCCCTCTTTTGCCCGCAAGCATGGACAGAGGGTTCGAAATCGTTCAAAGGCAAAGCTGCATCTTCAAGACCCCTACACCATCACAAACCTCCCACCTCCCCTTTAGACAGATGCATCGCAAGACTCCGCTTGATCTTCCCACAATATTAAAACATCGTTTGAAATAACTAAATTGATACAAGTCGACAGTGTGGTCTAATGTGTGTAGCACTCAGAGAACGCCTATTGAACGTCAAAATTAATATTACCAATTTCGAACGATAGCATTTTGGCCTCCTAGCTCAATGAACATACAATTTACAGCTCCCTACCTCAATACCCTGCGGAGCATTGTTTCTTGAGTTACACCACAATTTGTGGAAGCTTAGGCTCTACATTTAACGCCCGGCGTCCACATCCACCGCCCTAACCAGTGTTTTCAAATCAGCATCCACCAGATCAGCAGAATTCTCACAGCTGTCCAAATTTAGGTAGAGGCAATCCCTTAGATTTAGCAGCCAGTCGCCGCGATATTCCCTTTCGGGGGAACAACATCGCTTGGGAAATCGTCAGTGGTGGGGACAGACTGTGCATAGGATATTGACGCGCGTATCTTCGGCGACGGTCGAAAGGGAATGCTGCTGCTGCTGCTGCCGCCGCGAAGACGAGGGTGCGAACAGTCAAAATTTCGGGCTGGTTTGAATCATTTGGGGTAAGCGTAATGGGTCTGACGGGGTTGAGAATACTGTGTACTGCTTTACGTGATGCCGGGTCTCATTTAGGTGATGTGGTCTGTTTTTATATGCTTCGAGCAATTGGCGTATCTTAGACAAAACCCTCAGCGACATCAGATTGGCAACCGCAGATGGTTGGCCCACTCGATGTCATCAGCGAAAGGGTGCATAGGACGTCGTCATTGAAAGTCAACGACTGTTGACCAATCCATCTAGCAAAAGCTGGTCCCAACTGCCGCTTGTGAGCAGCTGTTGCCCTTCTTTGAATAGATATTGGGTTGACGCAACCAGATTTACTCCTTCAAAAAGACTCATGTGCAATCTGTGCTGAGGCGTGCAAACGAACAGTCGTCGAAAACGGAGGCGAAGATCGTTCACTGGGAATTTCCGACGTAGATCTTCCGCTGATCGTCTGAAGAAAGCGAATTTCAGGCTTGCCATACTATCGCTCGAGGTCTTTACCTTATTGCCACGGGGGAAAGCATGCTTGAATATATGATATGAAGGAACAAGCGGTGTGAACTTCGACATGATGTAAAGTCCATGGCTTCCATGGTGAGGAAGCGCTCTGGGATCTAGAGTGATTCAGATCCCATAGTGGAGTCGAGATAGAAGTCATGGGATCTTACTGCTGTGGTCTTGGCTTATTGCACTGTCCAATCCAATTTCACGTAGAACTACCACCTCCAGGAACCTCGGGGATCATAGCAGGCGGTGCAAAGCTCGATTGAATTCATTTCCCCAGAACTTATATGATCAAGACTGAGCAATGACAGACCTTATTTATCCGTCGTTTGGAGGATTAAGAGCAGAGAAAGGAAGGGTGCAGAGGTACCTTAGGTGATATGTGGAAAGTATTTGGACCAGTCCGGCGTCATATAAGCTCCAGGTGGAAGTCTGCCAAGCTGTAGGCAACATTCGACGATCAAGAAAATCCTAGCTGGTATGTACGCCATCACAAACCCTCCTAGAATCATGGCGATGGGGAAAATGAACGTCCCCATAGAACCAAATTCCAGCAGAATGAATAGGTTTTTAGCTAATTTTGTTGACGACCCAACCTCTTTATCTCGGATGAAACAGAACAATCTAAGTGACAAGTCTAAAAGGAAGACGAGTAGCAAAACGGGTCCCGACATTACAAGAAGTAGACCGGAGGCGCGCCACAAGAACTGTTCTGTGGATGAGCTAAAAGGTGCCTCCCAAGCTATAAGATGCAAGCCTCCATAAAGCCCTGCGGCAATAGAGAAGGTTAGCAGGGGTATATCGTGAGTCAGGTATCCATCCATGTATCCATCCATGAAGGAGGATGAGATGCTCGGCCAATTCCCGATGCGCCTGCCAATTCCATTCAGGAGACGGGCTTTTGACAATTTGGTAGAGGGTTCATATTCCCGCGCTCTCGGTCGATACTTCTGCCACGCGCGAGAAACAAGTTCCCAGCGACTGAGATCTAAAGGCTGGAAGGTACATTCGATACTGATCGACTCGTGGTCTCGAATTTGCCCTTCCATGACTCGTTGTTGATACCTTTTTTCCTTGGAAATACTATCTCTGACCTTCCGGGGATGGCGATGGTCCTCTTCGCCCGGAAGAACATAAAAATCTTTCTCTGCCGGGAAAGCGCGACACCAATCGGCTTGAGTATACACGTCCATGCATCGAAATCCGAACACACTATCCCCTTTGCGGACTTGGACTGCCTCGGATATTTGCGAATGATTCCGGATGTCCAATCTCCCAGCAGTAAAGAGAGGGTTCTGATTTGCACCCTCTGGAACAGGATCCCAACGCAAGATCGCTCGAGGCTGATACTGATGCTCTCTAAGCTTCGCTAGATGCCGACCGTTGAAGATATCTGCCCATCGAGCAATAACTCTATCTCCATACTTTTGGCCTCGACTCAATTCCGTCTCCCGCCGGTTCTCGCTGTACCGGCTGAACTGGCGCGGAAAGAAGTACTTCGAGATCTTTGTGTTCAAGAAAGTCTCTCCATTGCTGGTAACGTACATCAGAGCACACATCTCCCAAGCCTCTTCCCCCGCCATGAGGCTCGGGGACTCAATGTCCAAGGGCTTATGCCACCATAAGGCATAAGTCAAGAGCGCGCATACTGCATGCGCAAAGGTATTGAGTTCAAGGAAACTAATGTCCTGGCTTTGAGCGACCCGAACAACGCACTGCACACAGAACCAGATGGCCTGCAGGCAGACGAGGACTTTCGCGAGACCATCAGCCTTGCTCTTGTCCCTGATATCTTCCTCCGATATGTCAGGTATGAGATGAGGTGCATGCTTTGCCATGTAATGCAAACCCTGAGGGCGGAGCGTGAGACGAGTCATCTGATCGTGTAGAAACTGTGCTGGCGCGGCCGAAGTATCAAAAGCGAATCCACCCATGAGAGCGTAGAAGCTATGCACATGCGTCCATCGATGCCGACGATCTGTGATGTGCGACTCACGCTCACTTGACGCCGTGTCTTCAGACGTCGAGTGGCTTCTCTTCTTCGGCTGGAGCCAGCGCAGCAGCTTGGGCCTTTTCGACTTGGGTTTCCCCCCAAACCGAGCCTGCATTTCTTTTGTAAGTTGTACCGCAGCTCTTCGTTGTTCCAGTGCCGTGAATACCACCATCTCGGGCGCCAGCAGGCCAATAGAAAGCCACCCAAGTTTGCGCCATCTCTGGGTCACAGCCCCGTTGTANCTCGGGAATGTTGAGATGGAGTGCAGTCCAAAGACAAAGGGCAAGCGTGATCACGCAGCTTGAAATGATGTCCCATGTCCCGCGGGTGTTCGGACCCTCTTGCCAATGCCACGGTGGAATTGTAGAATTGTGGTGGAAAAGCGTGGAAGTTGACTGGGACATGGTGGTTGAAAGGACCAAGCCAGAACAGTGACTTGAGGTTTTCGTGTACCAGTAGCGCTAGGTGCTCAGTGTAGAAGGGTAAGAATGATCGAAGAAGCCATAGGTTAAGAGAATAGCCAGCGTGATACACGCCAGCACGTTGCAAGAGGTGGCACTACCCTCAGGCCTTCCATGGGACCATTGTATCGATGAGGCTGAAGTGCGCCTTACCATGCTTAGCGCTAGTCTCATCACACTGCATGCCACTTGCATGCATCCTGCTCTAGGCCAAGCCTTACGAAGTATGTGGCTGAGAGATGTGGGACCGAGGGGACCTGAGAATCAGTTGACAGCCACAGCCCCATTCCCATCACAGTCCCCAAGCCGTGCCTTCGCCATCAAAGCATCCCCACAGACAGAACCCACTATGCTCGCTTACGGACATACACCAAGATCCAACGCGACTCTCTTCCCTCCGAAGTTGTATAGATCCCGTCGAGCTCCGGCGATGACTAGTT
Organism: Parmelia sp. 050094; assembly: GCA_018257885.1. NCBI lineage: Eukaryota > Fungi > Ascomycota > Lecanoromycetes > Lecanorales > Parmeliaceae > Parmelia > Parmelia sp. 050094. The sequence goes on along the minus strand of JAEUBB010000151.1, from coordinate 37,056 downwards.
TCTAACCACCATCCGTGCAATGTCGCCGTAACGAAAGCCTTCCCGTTCGTCCCCACAAGGGCGGAAGTCATAGATATGGCGCGTGCAGCAGTCAACATTGTCATCAGACTCGATAGTGTTCAATTAGACCGGGTTTGTCGGAGAGCCATTGGCTGGGATTCTAAGAATTTGGAGGTTGCGTTGGCGGACTACGGGCTCGCCGTCGCCGGTGAATCCCCATAAGGATATGTAATCAAAAAGACTAGGACATAAGCACTCACTGAAACGCTGGATAAAGTACCAAATCGTAGCTCAATCAACCGTACCGTGATTGTTTCCGCCCACGTGTAGATAAGTTTGAATAGGATGGAGATCTCAGCGGCTGGCACATTCATTAAAGGGTCAGACATGTAGGGTCGTTGAATGAACCAAAAACCACCTCTTAGCCCCAAGTCGAAGCCTCAGAGTTGGGGACCGGAGCAGAAACCGCGGGATAAGGTACACCGCGAGGTTCGAGAAACTCAACGTACTTCACGGCACAAGTGAACTGAAGCTAAGGCGTTGTAGATGACCGATAGAGGTATTGAGATATGAATATAATTCTCAACAATCAACTACAAAGTCCCTGATCTATCCGCGCAGTCCATCCCAGACGAAAGTTAACCTTTCCCTCGCATGGCGGCATTCCTCCCGACAACAGCCTTGATGCGAATATCTCGATACCTGGACCCTCAGATGCCACAATTATGGCCACGCCGTCCCAGAGCCATGTGTTGAGCGAGAAAACCATCGATCCACGCTGGGAAAGAGACTCTCATTGGAGGTCGACGTGAACTCCGAGATTTGCGGGGGGCTACTCAGCTGCTTGTGGACTCCGTTCCTGCGCTCTTGGACGGATCTCCCGACGGCACCCATACGGAAATTGGCTGCTTTCTTGGAGTCGCCTGAATTGCCGGATAGGCGCGAGAAGCCCTTTTTGGCCGCGTGCTTGACAGGGTGGAAGATATTAGGGATACAGCTGCCGATTAGTGCAATTGATACCTCGCATATGAGGAGGATTTCCGACGTAACACTGTTCCCTATGCATCGTCAATGTTGAAGCGCCACCGGGCGTGTTCTCTCCCAAACACACTTACAAGTGAGATCCTTGTTTAATTTGGTGCCGTCACGAGCGATGAACACAAAACGTATAATAGAAATGACCAGAACCCTATTTCTGCTTCAGCCTGACATTTGATAAATCTCTGCTCCGACTCACAGATATCCAGCGGCAAATACCCCGACCAAAGCAAATTTGCGACGAACCGTGGTTTGTATATGCCACAGCATTGGCATTGGCAACACCAACAGGATGAAATCCGTCAAGATATTCGGTATAGCCGCCCCGACGAAATTAGCTTGCCTGTCGAGGCAGTGACCAGGGACCGATGAGTCCCAACCCTTTTGAACTGGAATACAAGCGAATACAGCCACGAAATCTATAGCAACGCACCAAGCAACAATCATGAAACCTACAATCCAGAAAGCAATGCGGTAAGAGCGAACAGTCTTAAACACCCGGGCGTAAAACAACAAAACTGACAGTTTGACAAGAGTGAGACCTGTGTTATACACCAAGTCCACAACGAAAAGAACGAGGCCCAGCCTCGCATGAGATGTGTGGACATGGACGATGTGCTGACCGAGGCCGATATAGACCCAGTATATGCTCAAAGCACAAAGAGCCCAAATGAATGGCTGCAATCAAAGAGGATATTGCAATTAGCACGGCAAGCTGCAAGAGGGATGGGCAAGTCTTACAAGAGCTGCCAAAGAAAGCCAATCATCCCACCAAAAATCAGTCTTGTGTGCTACGTATCGGCCCCAAAATCGAAGAGCTACTGCTAACGTCGAGAGCGCGATCATGGCACCGGACACGGCAAGGATATCAGAGCCCCTACCGTCGGTAACAGAATATGCCATTTTGACGGAGCTTCCACTGACAACGGCTCGGTGTGCTTGGAATGGGGGAAAGCAAATGAATGCAAGATCATCAGAAAACGCTTGGAAACGGGATACAAAGCTAAAGATCACCTGAGAAGTCCCAGGACATTACAGTTCGCCTAATAACGTTGAAATATATCAGGTAGTGCAAAGTGTGGTTCACACAAGCCACTGACACTGGAGTAAATAATAGAAATCCCGGCATTACCAATGACCACCCTCGGCGTTTCAACATGGGGTGTGTGTCTGAGACACGCATGATCGCCACACCTTTGCGGCGTGGTGGGAAATCAGAGTCAATCCGGACCTCGATCTCTAGGTTGTATTTTCCCAAGGCTACACTGGCTGGTGACGCAAAACAGAGTGAGGCATCTGAGGGTACGGCGTACGGCAGCCTTATGTCTCATTCTCAGCTGATCAGCACTAACGCAGGTTTCATGCACCTCATCACCTTGTCCGGCGTAACCGCGGCCTCATCTGCAACTAGTATCGACTTTCACATTCAAAGCACTGGACATGAGGCTTGCAGACTAGTGCGAATGCTGAGCTGCACCACATTGATTGCATGATTCAGTGGATCAGACCCTGGCCCCAACATAATGCAGCTTATTCTTCACACTCACCGGGCATTTTTCTCCACCAAATGGTCCAGAAGGTGTGGGAAGCGCTGAACTGCTACGTAACATTCTCTAAAAGGTGTTACCAATACACAAGGAACTCGTACAAGACGATAAATATGGTGCTTTCGTAAGAGTCGTCATATTATCGCTTTTGCCACCTTGATGAACAATCTGCTTGACTGCGGCGATCGAGCTCAGGATTTGGGATCCCAATGACGAGGGGAGAGGGTAATTGCCTACATCCTGTGCCCGCTACTGTAGACGTAACGCGGTTTCTAGGAGTGCCAAAGGCCACGGAAGTATAAGGATGGGGCGGATTTTAATCCGTTCAGAAAGTGCCAGGCCGCCTACTCTAGACGGCAAACATGAGCCGACATCACCGCTGCACGACATGCCTCAGAATTCATAGGAATGCTCTGTTATGTCCGATGCAATGCCACATTCGCAGGGCAATTGTCTTGTCTGAGGCGGCGATCCAGAAAAGCGCGCTACATTTTCTCCCCGCCCGGCAATCCTGTGTCCGCGGCATTCTGAAATAGACACATATAAGCGTAGGCTCCAACGACGTGGGCTAGATTGCCAACTCCCTCAGTCCCCAAGCAATTCCTAGCATTTTCCCACGTTGCCGTATCCAATGGTCCTCGTGTCCCTGCCAAACGTATAGCAAAATCCCAGGCGGCTTGCTCCACGGTATCTAGTCCCGCGGGCATTTTGCCTCTCCTCGCGTCAGAGACCTGTTCAGGTGATAGGCCAACGGACTGTCCGACGCGTGAGTGCGCGTAGAGTACGAAAGGCGCGTCATAGGTCGAAGCACTGGCGAGGATTGCAAGCTCACGGACTCGAGGCGTAAGATGGGGAAGGGTAGGGATGATCGAAGCTAGAGAGACGAAAGGGCGACAAAGTTGAGGAGTATAGCTGGAAGCTTTAGCTTCAGTACCGGCTGGGCTCCCATGACATGCAGAGAAAACAAGGAGCGAGATTTGACCTGACAGGGAAAATAAAAGACAACAACGGCAAGGCCGAACGCTTTGTACTTACAGCAATGGTATGAAGGGGCCGAGCATGGTCCCGTTATTGTCTTTGGCGGCCAAAGGCTTCCCAAAGACTGAGCCTAGCGACTCAATGTCATCTTGGGCTTGCTTCTGCTCCGGAGTCTGCTGAGACCGAGGAATCGGTGGGAATCGTAACATCTTCAGTCCAGAGGTCAGTCTTAGGCGTCAGTCCGCTAATACACCGACGTTTTATTGAATGCGCTTAGGCAGAAATGATGTGGTGAAGATGCAAGCAACATAGAGGGATAATGAGAACCAGAGGTCAAGGCCTCGCTTAATCCCGCTCTGGGAAGAACTTCAATCTCAATACCCATACCTTAGTATTTGGACATCTTGTCAATTGGTAGCGAAACAATGAGGCTGGCACGGCGCTTTACTGTATATAGCATTCCCAGTCACAATTTCGGTCTGCCCAGACCCCCTTTGCCATTGGTATCAATCTCCACGACCAATTTGCCAAACTGCCTACCCTCCTTTAAATCTTCGAAAAGTCCCTCGATGCCCTCCAAATTGTCAATGCCATGCACCACTCGCTCCACCACCGGCCTAATTCTATTCTCGCTCACAAAGCGGACCATTTCCCCGAATTCCCTCCGTGAGCCCATTGTGCTCCCCTTAAGCTCAATGTTCTTCATGACCGCTTGCATAGGCAGGCTTGGCTGATTCATGCTCGTCATACCATAACTCACGACCACACCGCCAAGCTTCAACAGCTTCCAAACTCTGCCCACAATATCGCCGCCGGCGCCATCAATCACGGCATCTAGAAATGGTCGGTCCTCAGGTAGTTTGCTTCGTAATTTCTTCGGCCACCCTTCTTCATCTGTGTATCGTACCCCACCCTTTGCACCAAGGCTTATGGCTCGGTCGATCTTTTCCGCCGAGGAAGACGTCACAAAGACATTGCAACCTTTGGCCACTGCAAACAGGAGCACCATAAGTGCCACCCCGCCGCCAATGCCCGTCACCAGGATATTCCGGCCTGGTTCTGCATTAGTGGACTTGGTTACTAGTGCCCGCCAAGCTGTCAGCCCGGTCAGCGGCAATGCCGCCGCTTCGGCGTCTGAAAGGTGCGCTGGCGCCATTTCCACATCGTCGGCGGAAACAGCAACCATTTCCTGCAGCGTACCTAGCGTGCTCGTCGACGTGCCGCCAATGACGGTGTAAGGCCTCTCGGGGCCCGCAGGATCGGACAGCCATCCTGTTCCTGGGTTGATGATCACGCGTTGGGAAGGTGAGAAGTCCTTGGATGTAGCTGCCAAGTTTTGGTGGGGTAGGATAATAGCGCAGCCGTCGGCAAGGAGAGGGGTTGTAAATGAAATGGAAGGGTACAGATTTTGCCGGATATAGAGATCGCGGTGATTGAGTGCTGCAGTAACAATTTTGAGGAGGAGCTCATGCGGCTTCGGGACCGGACAAGGAACATTATTCAGAGTAAGATTATGATAATCTTCCGAGGGGGAAATAGTGATGGCTTTCGGCATGGTGGGAGGGTACCACGGTACGCACTTGGTTGAAAGGAGAGGTAGCAGCTTGGCTCTTCAGCTGTGACAGTGGCGCTTTTCACTATTCGTACCTTATACCTCACACTACTGAAAGAACAGTAAAAATCCTACGTTCAAGTGCAGCGACTGCTAAGCAGTGGAAAGTATACAGCATAGTCGCACAGGATCAAAAGTAGCCTTCTTGCCAAGACCATAGATTAGTCATCAAGTAGCCCTAACCCTAGGCCAATCCCGCTGCATGTGAACCTGTCCTCCCACGCCTCCCAACAATCATCAATGTAAGCTCATTCTCTCTACGGCCACGAGGGTTGAAGCGTGCAACTCTGCTGCCGCGGATCGAAGACCTGGAGGTGCTTACTTCTACGTTCCCAGGAGTATCCAGATTCCAGGATCCGAGATGGCAAAGCTCGAAGTGCACGCCTCTACGCTCCCACGGATGGTCATGGAAGAGCTGCAGGTTAGTGTTCTCACTCCGGTGAAGGCATACGCAAATCGCAAAGGCCAGCACAACCGGAAATGTGAATAGATGATTAGGTGGGTCCAACACCAAAGTCTAAGGCCGCAACAGGCTCAGCAGCCAGCCTAGCCAGACTCAGCAGGTCGTAGCTAGTCTGCATGACGTACCCAGTGCTGGAAACTCCCATGCCTATGCGGCATAGACCTGGAGTCAAGATAGCTAGCTAGATTGGCTACATGCAGGTGCGGGTGGGTGGGAAAATAATGCTATGGCTCTGCAGGAGAACGATTCGAATGAAGAGCCAAATGCCGGTGAGGAACCCCTATATGCAGGGCTCCTGCAGCCCCCCTAATCTCCCCCTATCCCCCTGATTCATTAGTTCCAAAACCTAGTTGCTAGCTAGGCGAGATCGTGCGACCCACTAACCACCAGTCCGAGTGGTTCGATGTATATCTCTTCTAGGAGGCTCTAGGATGGCAGAGCTCGAGGTGCATACCTCTACGCTCCCACGGATTGAAGAGCTCGGGATTTATACCTCCACCGTCCCAGGAGGATTCAGTATTGGAGAGCTCGAGCTACATACCTCTCTACTGTCACAAGGTGTTGCTACTACGAAATCGAAGATCGAAGAGCTCAAGATGCATATCACTACGCTGTCACCGCCATCGAATCAAAGCGGAATCTAAGCGAGGGCACTTATCCGATCCAACTCTCGAACCATTAGAGATCGATCAAAAAGGCAGAACCGGTCCTCAGTTGAAGCCTTGGGGGATGCTATGCGCCGAAGACGAGTGAAGCCATCTCCATTCGCAACCTTATCCCATGACTTTATCTAGTATTTCGTTCCGTCACTTGGAAAATCTGCAGCACCCGCTGCCGTGCA
>JAEUBB010000015.1:94529-237405 GCA_018257885.1 Parmelia sp. 050094 | reverse complement strand
ATTTTTTATATAAATAATATATTAATTACTAGTCTAAATTATAAGAATATTTAATAAGTTAAGAATATATTTAATATTAAATTTTATATAATAGATCTAGAATCTTATATATACTACTTAGAAATAATAGTTATTTGCGATTATATAAATAGAATTATTTATCTAGAATAAGCTAGCTACGTAGAGCGAGTACTTTATAATAATAAAATATAGAATACTAAGCTAATAATAATATTAATAGAGATATTAATAAAATTAATATTTATAAAGAATAACTATATAAGTTCGCTAAAAAAGACTAAGCGCTATTAATTTACTATTAAGTTATTAATATATATTATATTAAGAACTCGTCTTAATATAGCTTATATTATATTAATTATTAATTACTATATTTATAATTCTATTTAAAAGTATTAAGATATTATAAAATATATCTTCTATTATCTTAAAAGTATTATTTATTTAAAGCTTACTTTTAAAAATATTCTCTCTAACTTAATAAATTATACTAATTTTAATTAGATTAGAAATATAATTATTTATTACTTTATCTTAAATTATATTTTTAATATTAATAATAATACTATTAGCTAGTCTTCTAAATATTAAGCTATTATTATATTATTAACTTATAAAGTTAAATATATTAAGTAGATTTAAGTTATAAAAAAAGTTATTTAATTATAAAGTCTTTTAACGTTATTAATTAATTATAATACTTTAAAGATTATTATTATCTATAAAGATAATTAAAATACTATTATATTAATTAAGAACTCTTATTCTTATAATTATACTAAGTATATTAAGATTAATAATTATTTCTATTATAAAAAAGTTATTAATAAGATAATAACCTTTAAGTATATTTCTATTAATAAGTAAGTAGCTAATAAACTAACTAAGATACTAGCGAGAGATAAGTTTAAGATATTTTATAATATAATTAGTCTATAATAAATCTATTAATAATCTCTATTCTATAGAAGTTATTTAATTACTATTACTACTATTATTATTATTACTATTAACTCTAAATCTTATAGACTTACTTAGAATCTTATAGCTACTTACTTAGCTACTTATATACCTTATAAAGATATCGTATAACCTCGTAATTATAGTTTTATATTAATGAAATAGTAATATTATACTCTATTCTATATAGAAATTTTTTAAATAATTTATTAAATAATTAATAAAGTTACTAAATTTTAATATTAGAGCTTAATACTTATTTTCTTTACTTTATTAATACTAAATCTTATTATATTTTATTACTATTACTCTAATAGCTACTAAATCTTTAAAGTACTTATAAAGTACTTATAATTAATATTTTTTATTAATACGCTATAATTACGCTATTTAATATTAAAGTTATATATTTTTTTTTTATCTTATTAATACTAAATTCTATTATCTTTTACTATTATAACTTTAATAGATACTAAACTTTTAAAGTACTTATAAAGTATTTATTATTAATATTTTTTATTATTATATTACTATTATACTATATTATACTAAAGTTATATATTACTAGCTACTATAGTCTATTTACTAGTACTTTAAATAATCTTTATAGAGTCTTATAGCTAATTATATATATATTAAAGAAATTTCTTTTAATTAACTTATATAAAACTTTTATAAATAATTTTTAATCTTAATTTTATTAATTTTTAATATATATTTATTAAATATAAAATAAAATCTTTAAAATATTACTTTTAAATATAATATACTTACTTTATTTATTTTAATATAATTTTTTAGCTATATTAATTACGTTACTATTAATATTTAATATATACTAAGTAATTATAAAAAGAAAAGTTTAAAATATTATTTTTAAATAAAAATAGATTTTTTATTAAAATAAGATATTAAAATATTAATAAGTTATTCTTTACTTTTACTACTTAATATTAGAGTTATATTTATTAAAAAAAAGATCTTATTTAAAATATAATATTATATAGAAGTATTAAAATATAAAAGTATAAAATATTTAAGTTTATTTTATAATAGTAACTTAGCGCTTAGACTTAATATATATTTTATATATAGCTTCGCTATACTTAGAATAATAATTAATTAAGTATTCTACTACCTACTTTTAATACATATTATATTATTAACTAAAAATCTATTATAATAGATTATTAATAGATTATTAATAAACTTTTAATAATCTATTAATAGCCTATTAATAGAATCTTAATAGATACTCGAAAGAAAGATACTTAGATAGAGTTTTAATTAGTAATAAATTAGTTAGTAATTAATATCTCATTTCTAAGCTAGTATAAAGTACGCTAAAATAAAAAACTTATATTTTTTTTATAAGTCTTAGGTCTATAGAATAGATATATAAGAGTCTCTCTAAATAAACTTTTCGAAAAAAATTAAAATAAACTAAAATAAAATACGTAGCGTTAATATATTACGAATTATAAGCTAAGCGAATATTATACGCTAGTAGAAACATTATTATTTATTTTCGAAATAGTCTATTAATAGATTATTAATAGGCTATTATAAGAAATTATAAGTTAATAAGAACTTAATATTAATATTAAGTAACGTAATAAACTAAATAAATAAATTTATAAGTTAATTACTCTCTATACTTTAAGTAGATACGAGTATAAATATTAAATTAATTAAATTAGCTATATTTATTATAAGTATATATAGCTATAGCTACTTAATCTACTACTAAATATACTATAAAGTACGCGCTATAATTTATAATATTTAGAATCTAGATTATATATTCTAGTATAGAGTATTCTTAGTTCTAATATAGAGAATTATTAGTATAGAAGACCTAGTAAAATATTTTAATAGAGTATTTAAATAAAAATCGATTAGTACTAATTAAATACTATATTAACGTTAATAGTTTTATAAAAAGCTGTGTAGAAGCTAAGTATTAATTGCGATAGAGTTCGGATAATTAAATTTATTAATATAGTATCTAATAAATACGGATTGGCCGTTACCGCACACGGTAAGGATTTATTAACAAATGATAATACGTGTTTTTAGTGTATAAATCGCCTATTATTTAACTCGGGACTGGGAATCCCAGGGGTCGATTCTTCTGGCTGGGCCTTAGACGCCTGTGAAGCCCTCTGCGGGGTAACTCGTATAGTGTCCAGCATAACATAATCACATAATCAATCAATCAATCAATATCCTGGTGGAGTATTATTGGCGTGGGAGATCCAGCGAAATATTTTGTTAGGGCATTTCAATGAACATTGGTATTGATAGAATACCGTATATCAGCGGGTGCGGGCATTGCAATCTTTTGCTTGTGTGCATGAGTTTACTTAGACGCTTTGGGATTGGGAGCGAGCTAAGCTTTATATACAGATTGTTGCCTATCCGAAGCTGTGGAATATATTGACGCCTGATAAACGGTAATTTGGTCTACCCTAGCAGCATCCTTCTTGGATCCTCGATGTATTCTTTCACCTTTGAGCCGTCAGCTTCCTATCCCAGCTTGATTTTCAATACATTACCTTAACAAGAAAAACAACCGCTTCTCTGCCATCTAGCAACCGGTGGTCGTACGTAAGCGCGAGATACATCATCTGGTAGTGATCAGTCAAGTTCAATAGAAGCGGCAAGGAGAGTACAAACAGGGCGGATCTCAACTTTGCCATCTATTGCAACTGGCTTCTCCTTTATGGCGTGTAGACCAAGAACCGCTGTGTCACTGTTAGTCAATTGTACACGGTGGAACGTGATGCACCGTACCAGTCTGCGGTAAGTTGATGATTGGTGTTCCCATCAACGAGCCGAAGACACCTCCCTGGACTCGAATCAGAAACTATTGACGACCTTTCTCTCATCAGTGGCTTACATTGCTTATGGTAAACGTTCCCCCAGCCATATCCTCGATAGTCAGCTTACTATCACGGGCCTAGGTAATAATATCAATGACAATCATCTCTCCATGCATAATGCTCGTTCATACCTTTTTTCCCAACTCGGCAATAGCCTTTTCAATGCCTACTAAGTCCAGCGTCTCTGTATTGCGCACGACAGGAGTCACCAGTCCCTTTTCGGTAGCTACAGCCACACTAATGTCAACATAATCCCTGTAGACTATTGTATCACCTCCACCTGGACCCTCAATGGAGGCGTTGACAGCAGGAATATCTCTCATCGCCAGAATGCAGGCACGGGAGAAAGCACTCATGAAGCCGAGCTTAACGCCTGTCTTTTTTAGTACCTCATCTTTATACAATTTCCGGAATTGCATGAGGTTCGACATGTCTACTTCATTAAATGTTGTCAGTGAAGCTGCGGTATTCTGAGACTGTTTCAGACGTTCAGAGATACGCAAGCGCATGCGGTTCATTTTCACCTTCACTTGTGGTTAGTAAATTGTACTTGTCTGATCACGGAGATGCTTACGCGACGTTCTTCCCGGTTACTCAAGGGTGCCGTATCTTTGGACGTAGGCTCTGACTTCTTCAACTCCTGTGGCTTGGGTGGTTCGTTTGGAGGCGTACTAGGCTTGCTCTCCTGCTTCGGAGGTTCTGGCTTACGCTCTGGCGGGGGGGGAGGAGGGCGCGACTCTTGCTCTGATTTCCCTGCATCTTTCTGTGGCTTAGGATCAGATGATGTTGGTTGCTCGTCAGGCGCCGGCGCTTTCGGTTGCTGGCCTCCTTGCTGTTTCTCACCACCCCTCGGAGGACCTCCAAGCTCTAACTTCAGAAGGTCTTGCCCTACTGTAACTGTGTCCTCCTCATTTGCAAGGAACTCCTTGATGGTACCTGGCTCGGGCGCATTCACGGCAACGTCAATCTGATCAGTGGCGCTGTGTCAGCGGAAAACTATCCCGCAGCCTAGGTAAACATTGTAGACCTTATCCGTTTCGATCGTCGCGATTTCTTCGTCCTGCTCCACGTAGTCTCCGATCTCTTCATGGTAGTTAGCATTCTATTGCCCAATTCAAGGATATCTCTGAAAACCCACGTTTTGACCACTGCTTGAGAGTGCCTTCCGATATCGATTCGGCCATCTCTGGAACCTTGACGACTTTATCCGCTGCTGGAGCGTCAGGATATCGCCAAGCACTGGACTCAAGCAAACGTACAATAGAGCCGGTTCCGGGTCTGGGTCAGAGGGAAATACGTTCTTTGCCTTTGCAGACAGGGTCTGGCGGTTTATGAGCACCACAACGAACCATTCGGTTGGTGACATTTTACCTAATTTTCTTCACGGACGCTATGGCAAGCTCAAATCGAGACTGCACATGATAGTTACAAGAACAAGAGGCCAAGGCTCGGGGACTGATAGTCAATCTTGCAGAGCTGCGCGAAAGAAACTGCTCCCGCCGGAGTGATGTCGACGACACTGAGCCTCTCAAACATTGCCTACTCGCCATGCTGCAACAAGGTTCCGTAGAATAGACGTGAAATAAAAGGCCTGCGAAAGAGAGAATATTCGTGGGATCGCGGTCAAAAGAATGTAGGCGTTCAATGGCTAATGGGCCGTTGAGTGAGCTTCGTGCTCTTGACGGGAACGGAGCTTTTGGGCTGACGCTAAGCCTGAGCAAACAGCCTGTACTCTACCGATTCGCGTCCTTCGCAAGTAATCAGCAGAGCACACACCAAGCCTCAACTCAAGCAATATGACTAGCAAGCAAGCAGTCACGTACGTCAAAGAGCTATGCTTGCTTCCATACTCCCGGGCTAACACAGAGGTCTAGCTCGCTATATCGGCGAAGCCTCAAGCTCGCTCTCGATTGGGCCGTTCATCGTTATATTTGGCGCGGTCAAGCGCAGTACATCAGATCTCTTTTTGAAGCCAACAAAGATGTGCGAGAACCACGTCAACAGCGAGTAAGTCACAAGAGGCGCTCCCGTGCCTCCTTCCAGGCCCACGTTTCTGACGGTGTAACTAGGTACTCTTCCAAGAGGCAGAGGCATTACTGGAGAAATGGAAGCACCCCGACCCGTACAGACCACCTACAGCTCCAGGCGGTACGACTTAATCGTTATAGAAGCTAAAGCAGGTATTGACGATTCCTATAGGTTCTAAATATGAAAGGAACATTCCACCACCAATCTTGGACCGTATGTACATGAAAAGTGCTTCGCGAATCACTGGCTCATATCATCTAGCACCTCCCCATATGACGTTGTGAGAAATCTATCTGAAGTCCAATAAGGGGGTCGACTTGTCCATAGGCTTCTAGCAACGATCTTGATGAAGGCATTGAACATGATATTGGTGTCTTCAAGGCAATTGAAGCTTTCAGGTTGCGAGAAGTTTTCTAGAGCTTCAGCATTCAGAAGACAAAGGCCCGTCGATACCTTCATCATTTTCATCGCACCCGCTTCTTCATGGTCTCAGGCTTCCGCACATATAGAAGATTGGAAGCTTAAACATGACAATGAATGAGCAAAAAAGGCGTTCAATGACTAGTAACCATAGCTGTTTCCGAGTATGAATTCAGCTGTACATGTGCTGATTTGGAGTAAGATAGACTGCAGCCAGTATAAAATGCCTCACAGGTGATTCATGTTTGGTATGGGTATGATCAGATTGATTCTCGACTGTTTAGAATCATGCCGCTGCCGTGGACGTAGTATACATGCCTAACACACCACGATGCCATTGACCTGGCTTCCCGAACCCCATTATCACGTGAAACAAGAAAAACAAACCATGAACCTGCACGCCAAAGCAATGAGACTATTCTACAGCTCTTGAGAAGCCGTCTTTCCACCCTTGGTAGTCTTCTTGGGGAGGAGATCTGGGATGGAAATTAGTGTCAGTGCGATTGTGGCAAGAGATTGAGGGTAACTCACTCTGGTGAATGTTGGGCAGCACACCGCCCTGGGCAATGGTAACGTGGCCAAGAAGCTTGTTCAGTTCCTCGTCGTTGCGGATGGCGAGCTGGAGATGACGAGGGATGATACGGGTTTTCTTGTTATCACGTGCTGCATTTCCGGCCAATTCAAGGATCTCGGCAGCCAGGTATTCAAGGACAGCGGCGAGGTAAACGGGTGCACCTGAAATACCTTATTAGATGGCCGAAGACGCGTCGGACGTGATACTAGAGTACGTACCAGCACCAACACGTTGCGCATAGTTGCCTTTCCTCAATAGACGATGGACACGACCGACTGGGAATGCAAGGCCGGCTTTGGATGAGCGGCTGCAAAAGATGCGCGTTAGCTACGATCTAGTATCTTTTGCGTACTGGAAGTGAGGATTTGATTGCGCATAATATTTGGTTTCGAAGACGCGTCATATGACCACAACAAGGCACAGTAGAAGATGATCTCACGATTGGGCGGTCTTGCTACCGCTGGCCTTGCCTCCAGATTTACCTCCAGTCATTTTGAACTTTTCGAGAGCGAGATTTGAAGTTGGGTGATGTTTTGCTTTGAGATGATGTGGTTAATGGTGGGTGCGAGCGTAAATTTGATGTGTAACGTGCGGAGGGTTGAGTGAAAGAAAGAGTTGTGAGGCGGATGGGGATTAAGTAGTAGCAGCGCCAGCGGGTTGATGTGATGAGCAAGGAATATTTGCTGAGTCATCCAAAGAAACCAACCGAAACGCGCGAAAAACGAGGGATTTGGCAGGTGAAATTTAAATTATATCACTAGGGCGGGGAAATTCGCTGGAGATAGGCAAATGTTATGGTCTCGCTTAGCCGTTTTACTAGTGCTGTTTTGAAGACGCGCCAAGCAAATCACGACTGCCGCCAGCAAGTATAAGTTCGCTCGCAGCCCCATAACTTCTTCATCTTCTCTCATCAATCTCATCCAACAACGAAATAATCTTGCGGACCCACATCAACTACTTTCATACCTCATTCTTCAAACCCACACTGCTTTCCCGTCCAAATCTCGAATCCATCAAATATGCCTCCCAAGGCTGCCGAAAAGAAGCCCTCCACTGGCGGAAAGGCACCTGCTGGCGGAAAAGCACCTGCTGAGAAGAAAGAAGCAGGCAAAAAGACCGCGGCGCCTACTGGCGATAAGAAGAAGCGCAATAAGACAAGAAAAGAGACATACTCTTCCTATATCTACAAAGGTACAAATCTCATGTTGCTCTTGTTTTCAAATCGCGCCTGCTCGATGACACCGTCGCCTCGGCGTAATTTGGCTAGATCGGTTTCCATTTCGCGCACTCACCTTGCTCAAACATCATTAACGCGTCGTTTCAGTGTTGAAGCAGGTCCACCCGGATACCGGTATCTCGAACCGGGCTATGTCTATCCTGAACTCCTTCGTCAATGGTAAGGATCCCAAGGCCTGTTTCCTAATGTGGTCTCACCCTGGATTCAATAGATATCTTCGAGCGAGTTGCCACCGAGGCATCTAAGCTAGCTGCATACAACAAGAAATCTACTATTTCCTCCCGTGAAATTCAGACCTCGTAAGTCAAGTCCAGAGCCCTTCTCTTACCAGGCGCTTATATTTCTGTAGCGTTCGACTCATTCTTCCCGGTGAACTTGCCAAGCACGCTGTGTCAGAAGGCACGAAGGCTGTCACCAAGTATTCGTCATCCACTAAATAGGCCTCTTCGCCATGGACCTTGGCATGCGCTATTGAGTGGTTGAATAAGAGGCGCGTCTTTTCTCGGTGTTCTTCGGGTTTTCATAATGTGATACGGGATGGCTTGATCCGGAGCCACAGGTTTGCTGTCTGCATCGGGGTTGAGACTTGGCTGTACAATACCATGACCAAGAGCAAATGATGAGTTCTCGTGCCAAATCATACTATGAAATTAAAGTGACTTGCATGAAGCTTTACATGACTTCACATTCGGTACCTGCACAATGGTTTCCAGAGCTTGTCAGCTCTCCATAGGGGTACAAAGCCGACCTTGTGAGCAGCTCTGATAGACCAATTGATAGACTACAACATATGCCTACCTTAGTCCTCGTTCCAGGCATTACACTCAGTGTTGGCGATGCGTTCAAACAGATTTCCTAATCGTTGACTGGATGTGAACACGTTTTGAGATTCCCGAATTTGGCAGCAAAAAAGACTATTCACGCAACCGCGGGTCATAATATTACAAAATACGTCTGCCTAATCCTGGGGACGGTCTACCATTTCGCCATCACCCTCATCTCCTTCATCCTCATCGTCAAGAGTTTCCACATCATCTACTGCACTCTTCCTCACTGCACCATGCCCATGCAACGAAGGTTCTTCATCAGCTACGTGGACAACTGGCTTCCCGGAGGCCGTGCTGATAGCCCTCCGCCAATTCTTCCAGTCCTGTTCATCCTTGATAAGGAACGCAATCAGCATGCTTGGATCCATTTCGCTGAGGGGAAGTCTGCGAAGTCTCCGGGTGTGACAAGAGTCCATATCTTCTTCAGTGAGGTTTGTAGGATTCCTGTGGAAAGGTAAGGCAGGACGCGTGACGTGAGGATCTAGATAGAAAAATTGATCTCCCTGGATGCCAAAGAAGTAGTGCGAGGACGATGGCCGACCACCTGCTATCCCAACAGACTGGGGCAACTGTAGTGATGCTTTCAGTGCTCCCCAATAAGCTGGGGTTACTCGATCTATACCTAGCCTAATCCCTACCAGAATGAGTGTTGGATTGAATGTCCCATCACCCGCTTTGGCAAGCTTGAAAAAGCTGTCTTGATAGACGTCTGCACCATCGCCGTTCACGTAGACATTCAGTCCTGTACCTTGATACTCATGCGACAATGCTCTGCACACGATCAGAGCCGAGCCTTGCCGTAATAGATTTTTCCAAGGACTTACTGTATACATCTTGCCGTGGCCGATGGTCCAAACCACTCCCCAGGATGCTTCCCGCACGCCGAAGCGCCGTGATCCACAAATCGATGTATCGAGAAAGGAGCGTTAGGATCATCAGAAAATAAAGAGAGCAATTGTCGCTCTTCGTTCTGCCGCCTTCCTCGTCGCCAGTCTGACTCCCTATTAGTTCAATCCTACGGATATCAGGAGCTGCCCCGCTTACCTCTTCCCAGCCGCAGCATTACCAAGGCGTTTGCAAGAAGACTTTGTCCGGACCGTATCATGCAGCCCCAACCTGTGTCAGATGTAAAGCCTCCTTGATCCCCCAGGCTCCGCAAGCGTACCGAGAGAGTCATTGAGGCGTCGGAGGATTTCTTGATGGCAGTAAAATTGGAGCGGTAGGTAAACCATAGTCGCGACTCGCAGTCGTCCAGAAACTCCGAGGGCCACCCTCTGTCTGCTCCGCTATCGTACGACTGTGCCTCGAGCTCCCCTGTCGATGCCCCATTAATCGCTGCGAGCTTGGTTGTCGTTGCATCTTGATGAGAGTCCTGTTTATGGAGAGTTGGCTCTTCCTTTTCAGCTTCGGGTGGTTCCCGTGATCCTTTCGGCGTATTTCGAGTCTCATATTTCTTACCCAAGCACCATATACAAGATCCTGAAGCACGGTCATTCTTTGGCTCCGGGTCCCAGAAAGCCTGCACAATCCGCTTGTAGCGGCCAAAGTCCACACTTGACATGGTTGGTTGGTTGATGGGGTAGGTTGTGAGCTATCTGATGAGTGAGAAGCAGGCCCCCTCATCAACAGCCCTGCGAAGAAAGACACTTGTGACTTGCGAGCAGGACAGGATCGACGTTTTACAGCGTAGCGGTCGTATCTGACAGATGGGGGAGGTGGTGGATATTAGAGTTGTTTGGGCTCTTGAAAGATCGTAAAGATCCCGGGCTATTCGATGATGTGGTAGTGGGGACTTTGCGTGTGTCTGCTCTTGTCACATTATGCGTTGTCGATAAAACAGTCACCCAAACGAGTCTCTCTTTCAATCATGAGAGAACAGTGAATGCAGACGATTTGATTGTGAGGTCTTGGATATGAATATAGTTCTGCACTCCACGCAGCAAGGTCCTACGGAAAACGGGCTTGATGTGTAGCTAAAGAGAGATCCAACAGTGTCCCTCGGTCACAAGCTGACACATGCACGCACGCCACGGTCCACCTTGATAAGTTGCCGAACGCTAAGATTAAATAGGGCTGCCGACGGATCGACAAATTTACGAATGTGAACCAACGGAATGCCTCGAGAGAATCAGTCTTGCCCTTTTTATCAGTTGCGCCGGTCTCGCGTTCGATCTACCTATTGATTTGTTCGCTCACTCATCCGATGGTGGGAAGGGGTAGAGAGGTCGGGCGGGGCAAGGATGTCCGCGGGCCTTCTTCAAGCAAGGCAGGCGCTCGCGGTGTTGTACGTGCTTCTTTCGTGGCGTCTACGAACGACAGCGACATCGGTACAAGGCAACGCAAAGGTCAGTGGAACATTACAATATCCGGAGATGAATTCTTGTCACTTACACGTGGCTTAAGGATTCACTCGTTCGCAATTCTCTATGAATGAAGAAGCTCGCTCCACAGAACGCCATCATGCGTGGAATTCCGATCTGAAACTTAGGCATGCTCGCATTGACTTCATCAGCGCCGGCACATCCACTGCTGAGGATCTAAATCCCGTCATTGAAAAGAGCGAAGCCAGTGGTGACGCCACAGAGAGCCCCTGCCAAGAAAGGAGCGAAGCACCCGCCACGGCTTCTGAGAACCCGTCAACAGCATACGATGTGACACCTGATGCGCAAATGTCAAACATGACACTGAACGACCTACAATCTTCCCCTACTCCTCAGGTCAAGTCAAAAGATGATCTCAACTCGATGTCCAACAAGCGAAGCAAGGTGGAACGGGGCATTCGAAGTTCGGACTTGAGCAATCAAGTCACTTCTGTCAGTCTTGGAGATGTAGATGAGCCGGTGCATACAGGTCTTGTGAAGTCCTTGATGAGACGCTCGCCATCCCTAACAGGCTCCGATTCCTGTGAAGAAGTCATCATCTTTGCTGGTAGACGGCAACCATGCAATAAAGGCGATCAGAAGCATATTCCAGACGCCCGATTGAGGAGTCTACACATTCAAAACGCGTCAACGCTTTCCGGAAATCGTAGCTGCACAGCCATCGGAATGGATGACCCAATAGACGTCAAAACGCAAAGAATCCAGGCCTCTCTGAAACACAGACCATCAAGCCTCTCACCGCCGGATCTTGAGAGAGTATCGGATCATCCTAGCTGCCATTCAAGAACCACTGCAACAAAACCTGGGCGAAGAACGCGCAGTAGACACCCAAAGAAAGCAACGAAAGACGAAGAGATCTTAGATGATTACATAGCGAATCTCCGCGACGGAGGTGATTTGGAAGCTTTGATTGAGAGTTCTGTGCTCAACAAACGCGATCTTGGTGGTTCTGATACTGCTGAATGGCAGGACAAAGTGGAATATCCCCCATTAGGGCATGTTGAACGACACCCCATGACCAAAACCGAGGAATGGGATAGTGCAGATTTAACGGATTTCGATGACTTTAGCACATCGAATGAGATTCTAGAAAACATCGAACACGTTCTTTCGAAACGCGAGAGACCATCTGGAACACAATATCTCGTAGTTGGGGCAGGTTGCACAATTGATGACGCTCGCTGGCTTCCTGTTAGCTCGCTCAACTGTCAAGGCGCCAACCGATTAATTCAAGGATTCGAGGACAGTGCCAAGTTGGATCCTCTCAATGGCAGCGATGTGTCCCATCCAAGCCTCACTATAGAGGAACAATTACAGGAGGACTTGAATGATAAAGAAGACGAAGACGGTCTCGAAGAGAGGAGAAAGGCAAGAATGACTGACGAGCAAGTAGTAAGGTTATTATCAAAGCAAGAAGAGCTCGGGTTGGGATCTGACGATTTGATGCTTTTTGACGGAGATGATGTCGGGACAGATAGCCAAGAAGAACTTCAACTGGACGGCCTGTGGGAACGAGCAGTGACTCACCGAGCGCCCTCCAGGTCAAAGAGAACGAAACTGCCTCGGTGCAGTTTCCCTTCCGCAACAGCATTTGCCGATGTTCTTGATCGGGATCCTTACAACGGCTTTGATGTAATGGACCAACAGAGACCGAGCCTGCGCAAAAGACCGAAGGGTCGGCATGGAAAATTTTCTTTGGAGCTGTCTGATCAAGAGCTTAAGCAGTCGATACATACAGCTTGGGAGAAGGACCGGACCAAGAAAAAAATGCGGAAGCAGGAGCGAGAAGACCTTCGAGCACAAGGACTCTTGGGCAACAAAAACAAACCTGATTTGAAGGTCAAGTACCCTGAAGGTATTTCGATGACTGAGGTGAAAAAGGAGATCAGGAATTTCCTTTTATCATCAATGGAAAGGTATGTCCCTTTGCCCTTACCTGCTACCATTAATAGTTATGGAGATCTAGTCTACCCCTTCCACCAATGGCTCAGGGAGAACGCAAATTAGTGCATGAAATTGCCAATGTCTTCAAATTGAAGTCTAAATCAACTGGCGGCGGCAAATCTCGATTTCCCATTCTCTACAGGACTTCTCGGACGACCCAGTACAACGAGAAGACTTTAGAGGCTGTGGAGTCTGTGCTGTCTTCACGCCACTTTCTTCCACGCATGGACAAAGCAAAAAGGAGAGGTACCCTGGCAGGCAGAGGTCGCCGCAGTGGAGCTGCTAGTGTTGGTGTTTCGTACAGAGACGGTGAGGTCGTTGGGGCCGCAGCTCCCGAAATCGGCCAGGAGAATCGAGGAAGGACAATGCTGGAAAGGATGGGCTGGAGTACCGGCACCGCACTCGGTGCTTTGAATAATAGCAGAGGTCTTGTGCAGCCTGTGGCGCAAGTGGTAAAGACCAGCAGGTCAGGTTTGGGCTAAGTCCACTCTTCTCGCAGCTCGTGGGCAGCGTTCTCACTAGTGCACCAAGTGTATACGGCTCACTATATCTGTATCTGCTTGTGCATCGTTTGGCGAAATCTCTGTCGCGGGCGTCGCTCGCACATCTTGCAAGGCATCTGAGCAGTCAGGACAGAGAGCTCCGTTAAGATATAGTCATAAGCTTGAGGCTGGCGGTTTAAGAAATGGAAGAAACACTCAGTTCAAGTCTGGGTGATCCAGAGTGTATGATGATAAGGCAAAACATGAGACTCTTAGACTCTTGTCCCTTATTTTTCAAGGAGCAGCAAATTCTCTTTGCGGATGTAATGATTTGGCTCTGATGATTTACACTCCCCAGGCGAAAATTCTTCATGGCTACTCGAGAACGAAACTTCCTTCCTGATTGGCAGCTCATGGTACGAGATATTTTGGAAGTGGCTATGATGTGAGCAGTTTCGCAGTAAATGTTACAACTTGAAGCCCAATCGCCAAAAACTTCAACACACTGTAAATGCCGATTACTATCAATTGTTCTTCGAATATTCAGTGCACGCCACATAGCGGCATCTAATCATTGAATCCATATGACACGGGACTTGATGCGAATAGGGAGATGCAAGCTTATGGCTAAAGATTATTGGTTGCTTTATGCTGGTCCATACGATGCACAGGCAGAATCTAGAGGTAAAATGCAGTGTGATGCTGAGATGCTCTCAATCAGCATCGAAAACAAGGGGGTATCTAGTCTCTTAAATACAACGCCATCGCTATGCAAGGCTTCATTGGAACGACTTTCTGCGGCTCGAGTTTCATCGCCTTTTCCCCTTCCCTCTTTTGGCAGACTTGGTGACTGGCTGTGCGTGACCAAGATCTTTAATGTGATTGAAAAGCCTCGTATTTGAGGGGAACCCAGCCTGACAAGCGGCACACTTGAAACTTGCTTCGGATCCTGCATTTGCTGTTGACTTCTGACCAGCTTTCTTAGCTCGCTTTTCTTTAGCCTTGCCCATCCTCGGCTGCGCACTCGCATCACTGTCTTGATGTAGCGACGTCGAAGCTAAATTTTCGGATAAATGTTTGCTGTCATTGTGAATTGCCTCATCTGGACTATTAAGGATATGCTCTTCCAGTCTTTTGGGGGTCGTGTACTCGTCACTTGAAGAGCTTTCCGGCGAGTCGTCAATAACGATTAGATCTGGGATACCATCCGGAGAAGTTTGACGGCTGGCTCTGGAAACGTCGATCCTTTCTACCTCGGACTGCTGATCGAATTCGCCATTCGAGAGACTTATGTCATCCCTTTCCTCGACCGCGGCCTCTGCGTCAGGCACCACATCAGCCTCTTTAGATTCCACCACGTTACTGGCGTCTGGTTGCTGGGCACACGTCTCGCTCAGCTCGTCAAGTCGAAGATCCTTATCTTGCTGCTGCATCTGTCTTTTGAGATTGTACATAGCCCTGACGTGCTTCTTGCTTTTCTCGTGAACTTCGTACTGTTTCTCACTCTTGAAGCTCTTCTTGCACACCACGCACACAAATTGTTCTTGGGCAGGCTCTTCAACCTCGACAGAAATGTCGGACTCATAAGACTCGCTGGGTTTCATCCATCCTGGCATAATTCCCTGTTGCGCCTGCTTTGCTTGATTGGCCGCTCTTGATCTAGCTGCTTGAGCGACAGCAGTGTCCCTCAGTAGTTTCTGCCGTTCGGCTTCACTTTGCATGTTGGGCTTAACCCTAGGATCACGCTTTTTCACGAACGCTACGAGTGATCGAACCGCATCATTGAATTCCCGAACACCTTCCTCTCGAAAACGCTTGTTTTCTTTTTCCATCATGCGTCTTATTCGTCGGTCTGGGGCTTCGGAATAACGATAGACGTCCTCCCAAGAAAAGCTCTTTTTAGTTGCAAACCCGCTCCACGCCGCATAAAATGGCCTAACAACGTCATCGTAAACGTCATCTGCGTGGCCAAAAGAGGGATATCTGATAGGGTCAAGCCCCTCCCATTCACAAGCTAACTCCTCCTCCCTTGCAAGAGTTTCAAAAGTCCGTCCGAGGACAGTGTAGAATCCTGTATCGGAATTTGTAAAATCTAGTTTCCCTCGGAAAGTCGTGAACATCCTCATTATGTCTTCTGCTTTTGTGATGCGGACATTGTGTTCATAATGCTCACCCGAACTATCGTCTTCGTCACGGAGTATTGCATCCCGATGTGAGTCGTACCAAGCCCTTTCTTGCGGGTCTGATAGAACCTCATAGGCTGACTGCACGTCTGCGAATTGTTTGGTGGTTGCCTCGACGTTTCCGTAATTGCGATCTGGATGGAGCTCCAAGGCCTTTTTGCGATACGCTTTCTTGATCCTTGCGAGCACGTCAGCTTGGAGACGCGTTGGCAGGTGATACTGCACTCACTCGTCATCAGAAGCTTGACGATCGATCCCAAGAAGTTCGTAGTAGCATATCTTCACCTCACCAGCGGGCCCACGGCCACGGCCTCCAGGCCCGCTACTACCGCCCGTATCTGACGACTGATTTGCACCCATATTGGATTATAGTTGCGAATAGTCACGTCTTATTAGTGGTTACAACTTCAGTTCATCAGGTAGTGTACGAGCACAGTAATCATGTCTGTTCATTAAGGTGCAGAACTTAAAAGGAATTGAAATCTAGAACTCAAAAGTTACAATTTCCGATGTTTCTCTATACAATTTTTTAGATACATAATTTCCTCGATTGGAAGCTAAGTATGCATTACCCCTACATTCTTGATTCTTGAGAAACTTAAAAAAAATCCGCACCCCCCTAAATCAAAAACTAAGAAAGCGATTTTCTTAAACAACTCTATAACTACGATTAACTATAATCTATAACTTATATAGACTCTATATACTAGCTTAAACTATTAGTTAAGAGAATATAAAGAGTATTAAGCTTAAAAATCTAATATAAGTAGAATAATAACTCGTTAATCTTATATTACCCTAAAAATTTATCTCGGCTATTCGGAAAAAAATTAAGAACGTTTAAGACTCTTTTAGCTTTATAGAAAGCCTCTAGAGTTTTTTTTACGAAAATCTATTTAATATTATAATATCTTAGTTTACTTTATATTTTAAACCTTTTAAGTTTCCTATATATAATAAAATATAACTACGAGGTTATCTAAGAAAATCGAGTTTTGAAGTTTAAATTTAAGGGGGTACTAGAATCGCGGATTCTTTTCTAGTTTCTCAAGAATTAAGAAAGTAGAGGAATGCCAAGGTTTCTAGATACGCTAGAGGTTCTCAGGCCGGTTTCCAACATCCGGATGGTCTAGCCAGATATCGCATAGTCCCAAGTAGTTTAGTGTCCTCTATCAAAAACCGTCCTTCTGCCGGAATGACGAAATGATCGAAATATTACTCAATTCTAATTATCAGCTACCTTGTATTCCCCAGCATTCTCCGTACAAGAAAATAATAGACCAAGACCATGGCCATAACACTCGGCGACCTTCCAATTGAAGTTCTACATCAGATCATATCTTATGTTTCCCCTTCTTTCGTGCCTACCGTCCAGACAGTATCCCGCAAATTCAATAATTTACCACAGCCTCTCCTATGGCGTGACCACTGTCGTACCCATTTCAAATATTGGAACCCTGAACATGATTTACCGCAGAAGTTGGCAGGAGCTGTTGGTGAGACGAATTGGAAGACTCTCTTCACCAACCGTTACAAAATTGACCGTTCCATAACGTGTGATGTGGACGGCATACTCGCTAGCCAGCGGAATCGTATCGAAAAGGCCGAAAGAATTATGGGTCATGGCTACGATGCAAAGGATGCTTTATTACAACACCGGAGTATCGGCGATGATGCTGAAGATGTCCTGGCCCGACGGTACTTTCTGTTGGACGTTAAGCGTGCGAGGATTGAGAGCTGATTTCATGTCAGATTTTACAGTGACGCCATCCTTGGGGGCTTACACCGAAGCATGGCGATCAAGGAGTGGGTCAAACTCAAGGATGGAGATGTGGTGCCGCTGGAGAGAGCCCTCGCTGCCTTCGACATGTTTGTCTTGCATGAGAGGGACGGGGATTTCCAAGATGTGTGTGAGACCAGGAACTAGAACCTACAATTGCAGCTAATAGCCATAGGTGACCACTCGGCTTGACGGTATCGCACAGCAAGTTTGCAGCGAAAACCCGGGATTTAAGGATCGGTCGCTGAAACAAAAAGCGATCGAGCTCACAGACTTTTTGAAACAACATCATTTAACTGGAATCAGTGGCAAGTCCCATTACCATGACCTGCAGAACAACTTCATCGGCATTGCTTTGCAAGACAGATCCCACCCATCTTTACCTCTCGTATCAGTGGCAATATACTGCTGTGTGGCGCAAAGACTTGGAATTGATGCTCAGCTTTGCGGATACCCATTCCACGTGCTCGCCATCATCAGATCATCGCGAGGTCGCACACTAGATGGGCGATATGTGGAGCCTGGCATATCATCCGAGACGATGTACTTGGATCCTTTTAGGTCAAACCAAGAAGTCGACGTGAATATTCTTCGAGCCCAACTTCAAAGCCTAGGCATCCCTCCATCGGAATTCCAGGAGCAGTTGGGTGCTTCGTCAACTGCTGAGATCGTCCGTCGATCTGCGAAGAGCATTATTACTTCGCTACAGGCCATTCGGCGTGACTATGATGCAAGCCACTCTTTCCCTAATGCAAATGGCGCATTCTACGCTGCGGTTTGGGCATTATTGTTGTTGCCAGAAAACAACGCAGTTAGGGCTGGCGAGCAACGCGCAAATTGCCTCAGTCATATCACAGAGCTCATAGAAAAGTATTTCCTTACGGATACCTGGCTAATCGAAAAGTATATTCTTCCTTTGATTGAGAATCCTGTTCAACATGAACAATTACAGAATACAATCAGGGTTATCCGTACAACGGATCATATGTCCAAAAGCGTCAAAGCACGCTCGTCAGACTCGTTGCACAACGTTCAATATAAAGTTGGACAAATTTTCCATCACAAACGGTATCATTACAAGGCTGTCATAACTGGCTGGGACGTTGAGTGTGCTGCTACAGACGACTGGATGGCACATATGGGCGTTCACAATTTGCCAAAGGGCAAGTATCAGGGGTTCTATCATGTGCTGTAAGTGAGCATCTATAGAGTCTTGGAGTATTCGTTGATCATTACGCCTAGGGCCGAAGATCAATCCGTACGATATGTTGCCGCGGAGAATGTTGCGCTCGTGCGCGAGGAACCTGGCGAAGACCTCACGGCGTTAGCGGGTCAGCACTTCAAACGATGGGACAGCACAAATGGAACATTTGTCAGCAACATTAAAGACGAGTATCCAGATGATTAATTCTTGTCTTGCATTAAAGCACTTAAGGTCAGCACGAGACTAGTAGGGTCAGCAGATCAAGCCGTTTCACGCTTCTTGGTGTACACGAAGTACAAGACACGCCGGAGGACTTCCAAGCTATGGCGGAGTTCGAGAAGACTCTACCGTAGCGAAATAGGAGACGGTTCTTTAAGTATGATTCGTTTTGTTATCAGCAGCAGCTTTTAACATCTTAGAAACTAATATACTATTGAAGCTGAAAAGGGTATCTCGAAAACAATTATTTACATATCAATCATACCATGCTGATTGCTTCGAATAATTCTTTAGTCTTCTTCCGTGGTAGCCCATCAACCTTGCCTGACTCCATTTGCACTAGCAATGGTTTCGATTGACCCATCAGCATTTTGTCCAAAAAGTCAGTAAGACGTCGCTCGAACTCGGCAACTGAGAGATCGTTGGCCATCAACGTCTTGAGGTGCATTTGCAAGTCAGCTCCTGCCAGCGGTATGAGCTGTATCACAACACCTGTGAGTTTATGCGCACGGCAAGTTGGATTTCAGACTTACAGCCTGCGCGTGCTCATCGCGGATTCTATCCCATGAATCTACTCCCCAGAACATAGCGTTTATCTGAAAATCATCGGTTCCTTCCTCTGCACTACATTCAGGGTCGAAACCCCATGAGAAGGCTTCCTGAAGCGTTTCTTGGCGCTTCGATCCGTAGACGAGATATTGTTCGGCCACGGCTTGGGCCATAAAGCCAGCGGCCAATCGCATCCACGTGTCGGTAATGGTGCCTCCTTGCATCGCGATCTGCGCCGCTGACACAGTCATGAACAAAGGAATCGTGTCAAGTAGGGATATCGCAGGTTGAAAGACGTCATGCGTATTTGACGTTTGATCTCTAGCGCCGGAGTTGTGACCCATGCGTTCTTTCTTGACTGCCATATTATCTAAGGGTGCGAGATATTCGGTTAGGTCTGGAAATTCTAGAGCAGTACATTCATTGTTGCCGGAACGGAAAGAAAGAGCTTGCTCTTGACGCCCATGCTGTAGGTTTTGCAAAACCGATCCAGGAAGAGTTGCCTCTGCTGGTGCTGAACGCTTCGTGAACATCACAGTAAATTTGAGGAGGCGTAAGCGAAACCGTAATTCTAGACTGGCGTGGTAGTCTGGGTGCATCGCACAGAAGGCCGTGTAGAAGGCTGTTTCTGGCATGAGCTTGACTGGACAGCTTGATTGGAATTGGGCAATACCTACAGTCCACAAGCTGTAAAGACACGCTCGCCCGCTCGTCGGAAGCATCGTCGGAAGCATCGCCGAGCCCGCCTGTTGAGCATTTGTAGGCTTCCAATAAAGCCTTAGTCGCGGCGAATATAAAGTAATCAAGGATCCATTCGTCAATCTCGAGTTGTGATAAGGGATCAGCTGATCTTTCCATTATGCACAATTGGACCTCCAGATTTGTCGGGCCACACTTCAAGTCTGCGGAGCCGATAGATGAGGGTATGACAAAAGATGACCTTACCCCCGAATGGGTCCACAATTCAGATGCATTAAACAAGTGCCCAAAAGTCACTTGGATCAGTGATATGCATGGAGTAATTGGCAGACTTAACCGCAGCTACTTTATGGAATTCATAATATTCAAAAATGGAGTAAACAGGTGAATCTAATACAAGAGCTGCAAAAGCTACGACAAATCAACTTGCCCAGAACGGGGGCTTTACTTGAGGTAGTTGGCATATACAGAGCACTGAATGCGAACGAACAGTGAACATTGGATTATTCCTAATCGCTAAGTGGGGTATCTCGACTAAACGCCAAGGAGTTGAACCGACGCCTGACTACGCTTCCTTTAGTGACTGCTTCTTGATCTTCATTTTCCGCACAAACTGCTGCATCCTTGCCCCGTAATCACATTTCCGAGCCGCAGCTCTTTCCTCATCTGATTGATTTGATTGAATTTCTTCTCTGATTGACATTCGCAGACTAGCTTGCATAGCAATTAAATGCTCACGGTGACCCAGGATTTCTGACGCGACATTACTGCCGCAGAGTTCAATCACAGCCTGAGACGGTTCAGAGTGATCAAGAGTCTCTTGCGTGAGGCCAAAAGCTAAGTCAGGGTTACTAATGAAGCTATTTGTTCCTGCAATTTCACCATTGGTCGAGGAGTCAATAAAGTCTTTCCATCCCGGCTTGACAACGTCCAATCGAGTGGACAATGCATTAATGCCTTTTACATTCTCAGCAAGAGCAGGAACCATCTCAAGCAGTGGATCCCGGACAAGGCTCAGGATGGCAAACTCGATGTGCCCTTCTTCATACTGTGCCATACGAGCCTCGATGTCGGGCTTTGCTTGACTGAGCCAGTCACCCTGTACTGAGCCTGCAGTACTAGTTGTCAGTATTGTATAATATCTTGGGGGGGTTTGGCGCTTACCGAGACACATCGGCTGACGTTCAAGTCCATCAAGCTTCCAGAGTTGGTGATCAATAGGCATGAAAGCAATGAAATGAAAACCTCCTTCACTTTCGTCCTCATCTGCGGTTCGTTTTTTGCTCTTCCTCGCTGTAGCTTCGTTTTGGAGGAGTAGGTCCGCATTCAGCATGTCCATTTTCCTGCCGATCATGAGTGATGGGCTTATCTCTAAAGAAAAACTCGGATTGCCACGTGTGCAAAGAAGAAGCATAATATAGTACGATAATCTGAAGCTTCACATACCTAGCAAATGAATTGTGAACTTCCTTGACGAAATCGAAATTCCCTATTGCGTCGCCCCGTAAAGCCGGTGTAAAATGGGCGGTGAATGCCTTGAATCCTTGAAGATTTTGACCCAAGTCAATGCTTGGAACGTTGTTAACAATGTTGAGCAATGCAACACTCGCACACGCATTATTGATGGTCTATTCTATTTCAGATACGATGACTAAGGATAAGACCAAGGATCTCACCTGATTGGCAAACCATACCCCTTCGGGACAGCTTTGTTCCTGCTTCTCAGCATCCTCCTCCATCCATTTGAATAAGAAGATGAGTCCATAGACGGGCCGACTGCTTATGAGATCAGCTCCTTATACGACTCGCAGCGAGAAAAAAGATGGTCAAGCGCCCACGGTAGGAATGCAAGTATCTCATCATCCAGAGAAACTATCTCTTGAACTTTCACGCCTTGAACTCCAAACTTCTTAAGCATTATGTTAAAGAAAGCCTGCGGCTGCTGTAAGCAAACATACACACCCAGATACTTTATATATGGCGAAATCGCACTGGTTCAGACTCAATTTCGCAAAAACCGTTCCAGCTTCTTTTGTCTTCCATGCTTGCTGGGGCCGAAGGATCTTGAGGGAAGTTTTGTTCAGTGGAGATGGCATATGCGATAGTAGAGGAGCTATCAGCACGCCGTCTCGCTGCATATCCAGCCATACCGAGAGATTGGATACGACGGAAGATGGCTTAAGGACCGATAGAAGAGCAATCTTTTGATCTGGAATTGTGACGATCGATTGACAAACTATTATAGCCAAATTGTCATGGACTAATAGAGTAACTTAATAAAGTAAGAGACAACAACGGCCTTTAGCGCCTAGACGCACATACACGCGCGGTTGATAACGCTATATCGAAAAGAGACTTGTAAGTGTCTAGACAAACATTATTTGCGACGGCCTTGCGACGTGACATGACCCTTAGCCCAGCTCAGTCTTCATGCGAGGTATAACACGCAGTAAATTTTCACGTCTATTTTCACTGAAACTTTCGTGAAGTAGCCTTGGTGATTTTCGCCAAGGGGCCTTAATTGAAGTATTCGAGACACTCCAAGCATGCCATGAACGGCACTCCTCGCCTTCGTTCGGCCTATCCATCCACCCCTGCATCCGGGCAGAAGCGATATGATCGCGGTACTAACTCTGCGAGACCCCAGGGGCCTCGGTCTCCTATATCGCAAGCCACATCACTCAATACGAATGCTCCTACACCAGTGATTCCGTTCACTATAGTCGATGCACCCTCGCAGAGGCTCTACGTTGCGCTGTTCTATTCTGCACTGACTATATGGAGGCTTTACGACTATATCGGACTGGTCTCGGACGGGACAGAATCTCTTTGGATATTCATGAAATGGCTGGCTATCGATTCCGTCTTCCTTTACGGCTTGCCTGAATTCCAGATCCCTTGGCTGCAGTGGTCATCATCAACGACTGCTATCCTGGTCATACTGCATACTATACTCAATGCGTTTCTTATGTTCCGCATACCAGTTTGTCTAGCCCTGTGCTCAAACAATTTCGAAGGGATAGGTGCTCACAAGCAGATAGATTCCCATCACATCTTGGTTCCTAGCATTTACGAAAGTCATGTATGACAGGGAACTTGCGATTTCAGAGAGAAGTGTCAAGCCAGCTTCCATCCTCAGAAACTCATCCTTAATACTGGGGAAACAAATCATCCACATATTGCCAGAGGGGTACAGCTATCTTTGCCCAGAATGAATTGCTGACATGACTGACTATGAGTAGCTCTGCGATGCTGAACCCAGACCAAAGCCCTTTCTGTGTTGATAATTCGGAAACTTTCGTTAATTTGCCTATCCGTATCAATCAAACGAATCCCATATCCATCGAGCTACTTCGGATCGACCTCGACACAAACGCCAATGAGACCATCATTGTGACAGCTAGAGAAATCAAGAAGCTAAAGAGGCAAGCGGACAAGGTTTTTGCGAAGAACGATCGCACAAGCCCTCGTATCCTACAATATCCAGTCAAAGAGACTGGTCTGTACAGGCTTGAGAAAGTATTAGATGAGTCTAAGCTCGAAGTACAGAGACGCCTTTCGGATACACTAGTAGTTCAATGCCCGAGAGCGACGGTGAAGACCACCATTCAAGACAAATGCAAAGGTGATCTGTCGGATTTTCACCTACAAGTGGAGGCAACACCTCCATTGAAAATAAAGTATAGCAAGATGGTGAATCGAAATGATCGAGACCGTGTTCAGCTAAGTATACATCCGGAGAACTTGGTTTCGCCATTAGCTCGTCAACGAAGTTCAGGAACATTGGTCTCGCTCGGTTCGCCTGCTGACATGGACATCTCTTGGGCACGGAGTCAGGTTATCGACATCCCGCTCAACGAGTCGCTTGGCGTCAGTGGAGGCTGGCAGTATCTGATCGACGAGGTTCAGGACGCTTGCGGTAATATGGCAAATTATTCTGATCTACGCTTGTCGCAGTCAGGCCTACAGAAGGTACTGAGGGGCCAGCAATTGGAGCAGCACTTCTCTGTGCACGAAAGACCCCGGATCGCATTACGCGACTATGATTCGCAGCACCCAATCAAGGTTGGAAAGGGAAATTCCAAAATGCTTCCAATTCATCTTGGCTCGACAGGATCCGGTAAGCTCGAGGATACTCCGTATACGCTTTCCTATCTATTTACCCCACAGGAGGATTTACTACCGGACCAGAAGCACTCAACCGCAGCGATACTTAAAGAGACAACGGTCTTGGGTACGAGTCGTGGACTCGAGATTCGTGAGCCAGGCCTATATACTCTGCAGTCAGTTCGTACCAGATTTTGTGTCGGAGAAATCATGGAACCGTCGTCTTGTTTGCTTCTGAACCCTCCCGAGCCAGATCTCGCTATCAGTGCGGAGACTATTCCCGACAAATGCGCCGGTAGCTCCATAGGTCTTTTGGTTGATCTTGACTTGTCTGGAACTCCACCATTTCAGATCCATTATAGTATCAGGCAACGTGGAGGTGGTGTGACTCCGAAAGTTGAGAAAATTGACCGCCTGCATACACAGCTGGAGTTGAAGCCTTTGCAAGCAGGTCACTATACCTATCACTTCAGCAGTATCAGCGACGCTGTATATAGCGACCCTAAATCTATAAGGGACAAAAATTTGATTTTAGAGCAAGATGTCAGACCCCCTGCCGCTGCACGGATTCTGGACGCGCAACCAAAGCGAAGAGCTTGTATCGAAGAACCAGTGCCCTTCGCTATCCAGATTTTGGGCGAGCCTCCTTACAATGTTGAATACGAACTTGTTCATCGTGGCCGACGAGAGAAGCATATAGTTGCCGACATCCAGGACAACATCTATAAGCTTACCACTGAGCCTCTGAGAGACGGCGGAGAATACACGCTAGCATTGATAAGTATTACGGACCGATCGGGATGCCGGGTTTCTCTAAAAGAAGAGGCAAAGGTGGACGTCGGCTTGCAGAGACCAAGGGTTGCGTTCGGTCACTTGGAAGGCAAACGAAGTATTCAAGCTCTAGAGGCCAAGAACATCCATCTGCCTCTCAGACTACAAGGCGAATCACCATGGACTGTTTCCTATCGCAACGTAGACGATGCTACTGCACAACCGATGGAAAGGACGCTGCGCGAAAGCAATGATTATGTCGATGCCACAGCTCAGGGGACATATGAGATTGTTGACATCCGGGATGCCCACTGTCCAGGCACCGTAGACATGTCTGGCCATCGATTCAGCGTATCGTGGATCCCTAGACCCTCCATCGAGATCGCAGAGAGTCCCCTTGTCAAATACACCCAGGGAATGTATGTGAAAAAGGAAGTCTGCGAAGGCGATGAAGATGTGACGGAGGTCTCCTTTACCGGTACAGCTCCCTTCAATGTTGAGTACGAGCAACATCACAAGCCTAACCACGGCTCACAATCCATGAGCTACAAAAAATTCAGCGCGGGCTTGAACATGGCCTCTCTAAGAATGGAGACTTCCGAAGCTGGGATATATGAATACAGATTTTCGAGGTTGGGAGACATCTCGTACAATCACGATCCTCGAAAATTCACTCCTTTAACAGTGCAGCAGCTTGTGCACCCCAAACCTTCTGCTCGTTTCACAGAAGCTGGCAAGACATATAGATACTGCCAGGAGGAGGAAGCAGGTGACGAAGTAGTCCCTATCAGCTTGATAGGCTTGCCTCCGTTCCATCTCGAAATTGAGATCAAGCACTACGCGAAATCAAAGCCCGAGCTCATCAGTGTCCCCAACGTTGAGACGAATCGTTACAATCTGCACATTCCGCATAGAGTCCTTGCACTTGGAACTCATTCCGTTGCCATCCGCAAAGTCCAAGACTCTCGTGGCTGCCAGCGTACTATGAACGTGAACGCCCCGCAGGTACAAGTCAGCGTTGCAGAAATCCCAAGCATCTCCCCCCTAGAGGACCGAGAGGATTACTGCGTCGGCGACCGTATCGCATACACATTGTCCGGCACTCCTCCCTTCAGCGTATTCTACACCTTCCAAGATCATGAACGGAAGGCTTCTGTTTCCTCAACAGACTTCAGACGCATAGCCGAAAAGCCTGGAGTTTTTGTTGTTACAGCACTCAGTGACCAGAGGAGTACTGACGCCTGCAAAGCGAAAACGAAGATCACCAAGGTAATACACGAAATGCCCAGCGTTAGGGTCAGCAAAGGAAGAACAGCAACGGTGGATATCCATGAAGGCGGCGTTGCCGAGATACTCTTCGAGTTCGGAGGGACGCCACCCTTCCATTTTACGTAATTTCTCGAATTCCATCCACCACTTGATCAGGCTAACAACGCGTTCAGCTACACGCGCAGTACAACGCCACTGAAAGGCAAAAGACCGGAAGTGCTCGAAACCAAGCATGAAGTCTCCCACGACTACAGCAAGACAATTCGGGCTTCAGACGAGGGGATGTATGAGGTCGTCTCGATAACAGATAGGTATTGTGCTTTCTCCCGGCAGAGAGGGCTAGACAATTCGGGCCAGAAATTATTGAATTACGGATGAGTCGAGCTTGATCGTAGGATTACTACGATAAAGTATAGCATAAAACATGGCGCGCGTTGAGGATTGATACCAGGAACATCTGCATCTTTTCTCTCGGCATGGACAGCCTTTCATTTCATAGGCCAGCTTGCATTTTCTCATCACTTGACTTCTATCCGTGACACCATATCCCCTCCAAGCCTCGCAATATCATGCAGAGTCGCGGTCCTGTTGATACTGATCTGAGACTCCTCATCGCCTAACCGCACAATCGGTTTCGTAGAATACGCCAAATTGACCTTCCACGGCCTTGGTCCTGTTTGTGGGTTCCAGAGCCCTGCAATGAGAGAACCTCCTTGCTCATCACTAAAGAACAGAACATTGCTGCCATACATCACCTCCAGCTCGCGTAGAAATAGCTGTATTGAATCAAGGCCGGAAAGATTCTTAGCCTGATCAGACTGGGCATGCAGATTTTTGAACGCAGATTGCCTCGTCTCTCGACTGTTGTTCCTGGTAGAGCTCGATTTGAGGTAAACGATGAAGTCATAATCAGCCATCGAAGCTACAAAGAGCGCTTCCGGCTCCAGATTCGGCCCTTGCTCTTTCAGCATGTTACACGCTGCTTTTGCCAGGCTTGTGAAGCGAGCCGCTACGACCTTTGACGGACCCATCTCAGTCCACGTGATGCCACTTGGATCGAGATTCGAGGCTGCAAAAACAGCGACTCGATTCATGGCCGGGTCAATCCTTCTCCATGCCTCGAAGCGCAGATTGACAGCTTCGATCTCTGGGCTAGTCATTTCACCGTTAAAGTCAACAATGAGAGGTTCATTCTGCCAGTCCCATTTTGATATAAACGTCACCGTTCTAAGGAAACTTGTCATGACACTACCAGGAACAGGCCAGGGATACGGTTGCACAAAAGTTCGGACGGTGAGAAGCTCGATCAGCTCATCGCTGAGGTGAGTCGAGAGCATGTGAGAGTCCCGCCATTGCTTCACTAGGCGTATGGAGTGCGAGAGGAGTGGAAAACGCGTGCTCAGCGTGCGAATAGCCTGGTTGTGGTTGGGCTTGTCGATAAAGACGCGTCTGTAGGTTGAGAGTGCGGACGCAGTCTCTTCTCGGCTGGCTGCGGTGTGCGAAGTGTCTTTCAAAAGCCGTTCAAGGAGACTGAGCTCGCGCTCATGGTGAATGCGAAGACGAAAGGCTATGCCTGGCGGGTAGTGAACATCCAGAAAAGCGATATTTATACGATTTTGGTTGCGATTTTCCAGTCCTAATTGTGCTGTCAGACCATTTGTCGACTCTTCCAGAAGTTCGCCCATCTTGACTAGAAAAGCTATTTTTGTCCTCTGGACAGCAGTGATATCATCGGGCCACCGGCCGGAGCCTTCAAATTGGACACAGATACTTGCTGGTGCCTTCTGACTCTGAGAAGGAAGGAGATTGGGAACTTTCAGAGACGAGTATCTCAGCTGGGCATCTGCGGCGGATATCTGCCGAATCTGGAGCGGTAAGCCTTGAAGGCCTCTCACTTCTTTCTCTAGGCTCTCAAATGCACTCATGATGGTGTGGAAAAGGGTTGACGGATTGTTGGTTGCTGGTTTCTGACTGCGAAGCAAGCGGTCATAAGACTCCCCAATGAGCTCGATACTGTCGACTGCATCCTTTCCGAGATACCGTCGAACGACGTATACGACTATCTGCTTCAATACATTGCCTATTGAATCCGAAGATGACCATATTAAGCTTTCCCGGATGCTGCCGTCTTTAAAACGCCGCAACTCCGCCTTTTCACCCCAGAAGTTGCGAAAACCTGCAGCAGCTGCTTTGTCTTCTGCAGAAGGACCTCGATCGACAGTGCGACCGATGTTTTCAGGGTCTACTAGTATTCCTACCTGGACTTGAGGGAGAACTTTTGTTGATTCCTGTGGCACTGTAGCGTTCCAAGGAGGGATTGTTGGTGCTTGTAAATGCAGCAGTCTGATTCTGTCGCCCAGTCCCTTCCTTAACGAGTCGTGTACTCGTTGACAGAAGTATGTTTCGTCACTCAAGGCATCTGTGATCTGCCATACTGGTCTCGGCATCTGGCTCATAGGCATTCTCATGACATAATCAAACCTCTGCAGCAGATCGTCGACATTTGTGATAAAACAAGCGTCAAATGGGTCCGAGAGTGGATCGTTGAGCAACTTCAAAGTGATACCGGCTTCATGCCTCAGTGTTGCATATGACCATGGCTTCATTTTGAACAGTATATTCATGCCTCTTTTGCCATCGAATAGCATTGGCCTCTCATGATCGGCAAGAATGACGTTGTCAGAATCCACGAAAACAGGGCTCGCTACCATATCCCTGAGAGACAAATACTGCAACGTTGCTTTGAAAAGCTGATAACTGTCGTAGCCACGAGATAACATCGGCTTTCCTTTGGTACCACCTCCCTGCATAAGTAAAGCCATGGTGCAGGACCACTCAAATGGTCCAAACTCTCGACTCAGGCCGCGTTGTCGCAGCCACACACTGCCAAGTTGACAGGCGTTAGAGAAGCCATCTGACTGCAATGAGGACGCATGCAGATACTTCTGATAGGCTAAAGAAGAACACTCTGATCTCATTGATGCATTATAGAATGGCGTTGGCGTATTCTGAGAAGAGACCACGCCAGTGGTTGAACGAATGCAGTTCTTGTCTGGCAGTGTTTTGGAAATGGGAAATAAATCTCCATCAGCGGTCAGAATGATTCGAATTTGGTATTTTGGGTTTGGATCATCATCTAATAGCAATAAGTAAAGTTGTCCTTGGATTCAACGTTATGTAGTACCTTGAAGAGGAGTGACAATGAATATAGGCTGCAAATGATTATCGTTCTGATGAGCGAAATCGACGGCGTATTCGTCTTCGTGGGCTTCTTCCATGCCGCTGGCAAGGCAGGCCAAATAGTATGCCCTTTTGTGGAAATATCTATAGTTCAAATAGTCCTTTTCTTGAAAGATGTGCTGTTTTACGCATTAGAGACGGTGAATCGGCAAGATGGGTCAAGGCAGCGGTCTCACGGATGGCATAGTGATTGCCAGATCGATCTCCAAAACCCCACCGACTTGGACAGCCGTCTTCCGTGCATAACTACCCACGACATTGATGTTCGCTGGCTTCGAATAGGCCAATGTGA
This sequence comes from Parmelia sp. 050094, assembly GCA_018257885.1. NCBI lineage: Eukaryota > Fungi > Ascomycota > Lecanoromycetes > Lecanorales > Parmeliaceae > Parmelia > Parmelia sp. 050094. The sequence continues at coordinate 207,333 of JAEUBB010000015.1, read as the reverse complement.
GCTTTGCATCCTTTGCGGGCCGGGGTTGCGGAAATGGGATTGGAAGATTGTGGGATTCAAGCTGTTCGCGCTCGGCTTCGAGAAGCTATGCGAAAGTCAGGCGTTTAACAAAGCAGATGGGGACACAGGCCACGCTGCATACAGGCTTTGCTTCGCGGTCAGGTATCCGCTCTATAATATGTTTGAGTCTGCGAAGAGAACTGTCCAGCTTGACCATGCGCCTTTCGTAATCAGGTTGCACCTTTGTAAGGAGTTGATCCACTTTCAGCTTGAACACATTTGAATCGTATGTACCGCTACTCCAGGATTTTGCAGCATTCCGCTTTGCTTGGATCATGATGTGACCGCTTCGATTAGGTGCATTTCCTCGGACAGTTTTGGCCCTTTCGTGGGATGAGTCTTCGATATGCTGTGCGTGGATTTTATTGCCTTGTCCTCCCAATAGAGAAGACACCTTTCTCTTCTTCATTGCAGGAGAGGCCATGATAATAAAGTAATAAGAAATGCCCTCTGTTACTCTATATTCTCTCTCGCGCTCAAAATTGGTTCAAGTTTTCACGGCAAGGAGGCACGGAGGACAGGATGATCATCCGTTGTGTCGGGTCTCGAGGCGCAGATCCTCCGGGCCGTCCCACTGTCCACTTAGCGAGCTTAGCACTCCGATTTTCGGCTCCAGCGTGCACCTCGGTAGCAGAAAATATGATCAGACATTTATGATTTTCAGGATTATCATTATAATAATCAGTGTAAATGTTTGTAGATTTAGGAAAGCCCCCCCCTTACTCCCTCTCTCTCCCATTCATTTATTTAGTAGACATGGCTAATACTATCTCAGCAAAACTCCCGTCCCATGAGGTCGGCGACTCGATCCCTCCTCATACGTCTCACGTACGTCATCTGTTCTTTACGTGCGACTCGGCGTTACTAATGGTGACACAAATCTCAAGGCAGTAAGCGTTTCCTTACCAACATGGAAGGCCAATGTTGGTTACGAAGAGGGCGAAGATTGGGTGTTGAGCAAGATGAAAACTGGCTACCCCCGGTCAGCCATCCAAGTATGCCGTGCCATTCCACTATTCTGAACATCCTGCGTCATAGATTTTTTATTCATAAAGCCATTGAGGCTTTCGCCAATGCAATCACACAGCAGCACGGCTCCCCCATGGAGAGATCATTCTTGTTCCCTTCTCACGCCGTTTCCGCGAGATGTGTCCAGTTTCTGAGGGACCAGGTTCCGTCTCTTACGGCCCATTCAGTGCGGATCGTCGATCTTTATCCGAATGCCGCGTTGGCGAATGGTCCCGAAAACTCCGATGGAGCATCTACGAAGCCGATTGTCTCGGCTGTTCTGTTCCCACGAGACCACGCCAAGATTGCAAAGACTTTCTGGCAACATACAGGCGATGGTATCTCTAGTCGACGAGCGGAATACTGTCATAAAGCTTTCAGTGACGGCCAATTGTTTGCAGAAAGAGTCTCGTGTAAGAAAACAAAGAGCCCTGGCTTATTGTCGCCAAGCAAAGGGCCACGAAGGTACCAAAAGAAAGATTTCGTGGACATCTCTGGCCCCGAGACAAGCGATTTTATGAGCACCCTTGATAGAAAAGACTCGGCGCAGTTCGTTGAAGAGCGTTTTGGCAGGAATCTTGACGTGTCTCTCGCTGCTAACGCCAAGCTCGCGATACGGAGACGTATTGCTGGGGCGTTGACTGCGAACGTGGATCTGCAGGAAGCATTGGAGGTGTCAAAGCCGCCGGCCCGCAAAGCACAGGTCGATGGCTTTTCAGAGGATGATGTGTACTTACACCCATGTGGCATGAGTGCAATCTTCAACACTCATAGGACGATGATGATTTGTATGGGCCCACGGAAAAGCATCAGCTACGGGTAGACCCTCCTAGCAAGTATTGAGGGTTATAGCAACCTGACTAGAGGTAGATTTCCTTACATTGATACCCTGAAAATTCTCGAGAAATGGGGCCCAGGATGTTTGTTTTACGGTCACGGATCATCTGCAGACCTCGACGACCTCGAACAGCGATGCGAAGCTGGTGAGAAGTACCTCGCTCTTTTTTGCGAATTCCCCGGCAACCCTCATCTGAGAACTCCTGATCTTTGCCGGATCCGATCACTTGCAGATCGCTATGATTTCGCCGTGGTTGTCGATGAGACCATTGGAAACTTTATCAACGTGCATATTTTACCCTACGCCGACGTGGTTGTCAGTAGTTTGACCAAAGTTTTCGCTGGAGAATGCAATGTTATGGGGGGAAGGTAAGATCCATCGCATCCTCAATCCGAACCGACTGATGATACACCAGCTCTATCCTTAATCCGCAGAGCCGATATTATGCTAAATTGAAGGAAATACTGAAGCAAGACTACGAGGACAACTACTGGCCAGAGGATGCCATTTACATGGAAAGAAACAGCCGAGACTTTGTTTCGCGGATTGATAGAATCAATACAAATGCAGAAGCAATATGCGACAAACTCAAGGCCTCCCCAATTGGTACGTTGTCGCCTACTATCGCAAGCCGGAGTCCTCTGACAAGGCTCGTAGTGAAGGAAGTGTATTATCCCAAGTACAGCGCGACGCGGAAATTCTACGATCAATGTCGCAATGCCGATCAAGGATACGGAGGCCTTCTTTCAGTGACTTTGAGAACTACAGAACAAGCCGTGATCTTTTTTGACAAATTAGAAACGGCGAAAGGGCCGAGTTTGGGTACGAACTTCACATTAAGGTAATATCTATCCATCGAGGAGATCCTTGGAGCAACGATAATTAAGTGGTATAGCTCGCCATATGTCATCCTAGCGCATTATGGGGAGTTGGAATGGGTGGGTGGTACTTTATTCGATCTCCGCCTCAAACGCTAACAATACCAGACTGCCCAATTTGGGGTCGAAGCCGACTTAATCAGAATTAGCGTTGGTCTTGAAGATTCTGCAGATTTGGTCTCTCGATTTGAGCGAGCATTGGCAGCAGCAAGCCAAGCGGCAAGTGCGTAAGCCCGAAAAGCAAAAAAAAGACCTCGCGTTGAGTTGCGCTTATTGCATATTCAAACATATTTGCCAAGATTTCAAGTTCAGATGAAAAAGTTGTTTGTTACACAAAGCATGTGGACGGACACCTTTGGCAGAGTTAATTTTACAGAGCGGGTAATCACGGTAAATACCCGTTGGGAGTGGCAAAAAAACCGTGAGCCACAAGACCTAGGGGGGAATATAGGCCAAAGTCCTTTAACTTGGAGCGAATGACAATTGTGTTTGCCCACGCCGTTCCGGGTCTCGCATCCTAGGCTTCGATTAGCAAAACGAAATTTACACCTTTTGCATGGAGGCATATTGACTTGACCACTTTCACGTCGACATCCGCTGGGGAGACCTTGCTCATTGATTGAGGCGTTACTGATGGAGGGCACAAGTCAGCGGTTTCTTGGTTCGAACGAAAACAACATCAATGAAAAAATGAGCCTGTAGTACGAAAAATTTCTCGACGACATTCTCAGAGACAGAGATAAGGGCGAAAGTCTCACTGAGTATGAATTGCTTGCCGCGAGAACCCCGTGCAAACTTGATCTATGCTAAATGTCAGCCTCATCTCAGACAAGCACCAAGGGACTGGCCATACCATCATTTCCATGCTAACATCTCTGTTGACACTGTCCATGAAGACGTCGCTGCTAGCTGTGAGTGCTGAGCTACTGCTAAGGCATAGGATGACCTACAATTCATCGAGGCACCGGATGGGGGCACCCATGGCTGCGATGAATGTCAGCCAACAAAGCAATAACGAAAATAGTATGAGCAGGTTTTCACCTTCCCACATAGACAGCAGCAAGCAGATGGTGGAGAAAGACTTCTCTCCACCTGACAATCCTTTTGTGTCACGCCCCTTGGCCCGCAGAGCACTGCCGTCAGGCTCGACCTGTCACTTCGTCTTAGCATAGTCCTGAATGAGATGAATATACGGACCAAGGGACCATACGATTAGATCTAATTTCTTCTCTTTATGATTGGCTAGCAGCTTGCCTCGGAAGCCTCGTTCACTGAGCAGGTAGAAAAATTGAACCCTAGCTCGGCTTGTAATATGCTTCTGAAACCTTCTCCACCGGTCTTTCCGATTGACAAGCGTGTGCTTCAAGAGCTTCGATGGCTATTAGCTACCTTTTAACGTCAAATTGACTTATGATCACTGACCTGTGCGAGTTCTTCAATACTCTCAACCTCTGCTTTTGCTTGATTGAGTGCATCAATAACCTTATTTGCGTCGGCGGAAACCTGTTGTCTGCTACCTCCCATTCTGTGAAACCGTCAGAAATGATTCACCGAAGGCCTCGGACTCATTTAACGACTTACCGCTTCTCCGCTTCCTTCAAGTCTTTGTTCAGTTTTTGCAACTTAAGGTCTATGGAGTCACCGGTCTCGCCTTCATCCACAGGCACTCGAGGACAAAAGTCATTTGCTTTCCGTGTAAATTCATCAACACACAGAGATACTTCGTCGCGCTCTCTTTCGTACTGTTTTCTTTCTAGCTGTCCCGATGCCACGGCATCGAAAGCAGCATTCTTTTCACGTAGTACGGATGACCTCTGGCTTGCGCATTTGGTTACCCTGCTCTCTGCTTTGAGAACCTTTGCTTTGGCATCTTCGATAATGATATCCTTGCTTGCCATTTGTTCTCTCGAAGCCCTTAACAACTCATTGTTTCTGTCTTTGGCTATAACAGACTCTTCGTAAGAAGCTTCGTAGGTGCCCTTCTCTTCGTTGGCTTCCGTAAGCTGACAGTTCAATTCGTCCAAGCGACCCTCCTCAACAGCATCCTGATCCAAGGCATCCTGGAGCTCATCCACCATGTTTTCGGCTTGCTGCAGCTCCATTCTTAAATGCCCTGCGTCCCTCTTATTTTTAACGATGGCTTGTTCACATCGAGTAAGATGTTTCTGCTTCTCCTGCGAGATACGCTCGAGTTGATTGAGCTCCGCTCTGAGACTTTGAAGTAAGTCACGCTGGGAGCTAAGAAACTTTAGCACCCTACCGCTGTGTGTCAGAAGAATAGACCTACTTGATCTGATATTCGATATCAGTCTTCATTCGCGGAGGTCCCCTGTATGCCGGTACGTACGACTGTGAAAGCCCCTGTAACGTGACTGAATCAGAAAAGCTTCCTGACCATCATTTTGCAAACTAAGAGGAAGCTCCGAGGGAAGAACCTTTGCAACATTGCTCGTGAACGATGTCCTGCAACGCGCTTTGGTTACTGACAGGGGCTAACCTACACCACCGTACCCGTAACCCATCCTAAGGCCTTCACCAGTCTTGTTGATGAGCGTAAAACACTGTCTCACGTTCTGCAGCCGTGCACCGTTCATCGTGTCAATTGCATTCCCGCGATCTTGTATAAGAATACTTTGATCGATGCTTTGGCCGATAATGAGCTGCTTCCTTGCCAAATCGTTTTCAAACTAGCCACACCTTAGTCTTCCTTTGACACACAAATCGCATTTGCTCACCTCCAGGACTCTTAGCGCTGTTTCGAACCCGGGATCAGGCTCTTTATCCGCAGTGTCGATGGCATTGTTGTTTCCAATGAGGATTGAGCACGGACTATATGTGTGAGCTAAATGTTTAAAGTGATAGGTATAGGTTGAGACTCTTACCAACCAACTCTCTGCATTATGCCCGACAGTCTGAGTTGATCGTCCTTGCTGGTGACAATGAAAGAGTCTAAAGCTCCACCAAAGGATTTTTCCAGGATGCTCGACCAAAGAGGCTTGAGTAATCGCACATGATTGGCAATAGGTCCTACTGGCCGCTGCTGGAAGCCGTCATCTTGGCGTATAGCACTTAGAAGTCTAGACATATTCGGCGGGTATGCCTGTTGTTGCTGGCCTCTATCTCTCAATAGACTTTCGAGTCGCTCTTCGCAATTTTTCACCTCGATTCTCTTATCCTTGACCGGGCCCTGAGATTCTCGATGGTCCTTGTCGGCACGATACCTATTATCCTCAAGAGCCGGGAGCTCGTTCTCGTGGTCGCGGAATCGAGCTTTCGCGGAAATGGCTTCTGCTCTCTTTTCTTCAATTTCTGCCCGTCGCAGGTCGTGACTTCCGCCGTCAGCATCGCTGAGCCTCTGGTGCTCTTCTCGAATAGCAGTTTCGGCCTTTTTTATTCTTTCGGCTGCAGCCTTGATTTCTTCTGAAATCTGCCTTTGCTCGGCCTAAAGCATATCAGTAAGCGAGTGATCACTGTTAGAAGATATTTACATGTAGCGTCAGAGCCTCAGCCTTTAAATTGTCAAACTCCTCCTTCATCTGATTCTTTTCCTCTTGCAGCGGGGCCAGGGCGTTGTTTGCCTGTTCCAAAGCTTTGTTTGCATTCTCAGACAGTTGTTCGGTCTGGGCGAAAGCTTCACTCATGCTGGCAGCTTTCATCTCGGAGGCTGTAATTTTCTCGTCAGTTCTGCCGAGCTTTTTATCAAAAATGGCTAGTCTTTCTTCCTGCTCCTTGACCTGAGCCCAAACCATCATGTCACCAAGATGATGAATCCTTTCTCGAAGTGTGTTATGCCTTTCAGACAATGCTACTAGATTCCTTGCCTTCTGTGCTCGGTCTTCGAAGACTTTGAGGTCCTCCTGCTTTTTCCATAGGTCTTGATCGATCATATCGAGATTTTGTTCGACGATGAGATAATCTCCATCTAAATGTTCTAATTGGGTTCCTTTCATGAAGAATTTATACTTGTCGGATGGAGTTGAATTGTTGAGAAACTGCCGGGCCATATCCTGCGTCAAAACGTTCATAGGATTATCGATCTGGAGCGCAAAATAGTCGCAAATCTCTTCTAGATCACCCTTTCTTGTCGATATCAACCTTCCAGTCGCGCTCCTGAGCTTGAAGCTGCTTCCTCCGGAACGCGAGAAGTGTCGCTCGACAATGATGGCGTCGCCGTAGACATCTTGCTGATACGCGCTGTCACCTTGATTTTTGATCTTGACACTAAGCGTAGAAGACCTGACCACGTTAGCATTGCACAATCTGGCTACCCACGGTGTTCTTACTCCTTGCCTTCTTTGATGAAGCTCTTTAAAGACTGGCCACGATTTGTAGCTGTTGCTTTACCTCCGAGGCATATTGTGATTGCTGTCAAAACAGCCGATTTGCCAGATCCGTTGCTGCAATTGTCCTCCGGATTAGTTTTACACCTTTGTAGTGAAAGATTGCGGTGTCGACTTCCAAACATGGGTGAGGAAACCTACTGCCCGATGATGAAATTGATAAGTGGACCCAAAGCAATCTCTAGATATCCATGACACATGAAATTTGTGCAAGTGACAGTCTCAAGAATTCCGTTCTCCGCAGGCTCATTGTCCAATTGCTTCTTACTCCGTAGTTGGGTCACCTGGGTTTCAAGTAGCTCGTCGTCCGTCGCATCGCCTGGCATGACATGATCAGGCTCCTCGCAGGACATCCGTAATTTCTTCCTCTGTACAGAATCAGTCTTACTCCGCCTTTACGTAAAAGCGTAGGAAACCAACAGAAGCTTGTTGGAGGCTCGACTGAGCGCTCTCAACTTCGATAATTTCAGTGTCCCCATCATCTATGACTGGTCGTTGGCGCTTCATCGGCGCCATGGTAAAAGAGAGAGCGATTTGCTGTTCCCGGCGATGGCAGTGAATCAGAAGTAATAAGATGTGACCATGTATAAAGAAAACGCGATTGAGTAGACGCGTTTCACTTTGCGCTAACATCGGGTGCCAAGCCAAGCTAAAATGGAAAGCACGAGAACTTCGAGAAGCGTGTTTGGGATGGATCGATTGATTTGATGACTCTAGTGGCACTGCGAATGTGGAGTACCAGAATGGAGTATGTTGATGAAATATGTTAAGTCATAAATGGGCTTTGAGGGGCCTGCATGTCGAGCAATTGACCTGCTACACACATTTTGTGCATCGCTACCTATCTTGTCCAGCCGAAAGACATGACAACCCAGACCATAGAGAGGCAAGGACATGGCTTGCAAGATTCGATGAAAACACAATCCCGAAGAACATTTGCCAAGTCACTTTCAGCCGGTCATCAGGCCCCGGTGGGCAAAACGTGAACAAGTATGACAACGGCCCTTGCACTTATCAAGAAGGCCTACAGATCTGACCAAAAGTTCCCAGAGTAAACTCCAAAGCAACTCTGCGCATTCACGCAAAAGACCTCATGCACTTGGTTCCCAAGATCCTCCATCCTGAGATCGAGGCATCTAGATATTATGCTGGTAAATCTAAGTCTTTGGTCATTCAGGGAGATGGAAGCAGAGACCGAACAAATAATGTCCAGGAATGCTACAAGAAATTACATGCACTGATCTTAGCCGCTGGGAGGAGCTCCGTCAGAGGCGAGACTTCGCCCGCGCAGGTAGAGAAGGTCAAGAAACTGTCTGTCTTTCCTGACTGGAATCTGCTTTGTGATGTGCTTGGCTGACTTCTTCGGCTATGCAGGCAGCGCAAAGAAAACGAGATGCGATTGCGATCCAAGAAGACACACGGAAAAAAGAAAGCCGCTCGTATGGGAGTTTCTAGGAGCTCAAGTTACTGAGAGTGTGTTACGGGCGGTTTGCCTAAGGATCTTTGAAAGGACAATTCTGATACCCATGCTCTGCCCCATCCCAACCATTCAGCAATCTCAGCTGTTGGGACCAAGCTCAGAGTCTGCGCGACATCGACTCTACCTTTCTAATCGTAGTCATCATGACCTTACGAACGTCGGCATCAAGATCTTCTTTCTGGTACGACAGCATCCAAGCCGTGATTTGTTGGCCAAGAATGCTCACAGGTCGTGCAGTCTCTGTGACAGTGGAGATAGGTGTAAGTGTCTCGAAGGATTGCTGCATTCGATCTAGGCAAAGCCCGAAGTAGGTCGGAAAGTCTGGAGACGTGACGTCAATTCCTATAACCGGCTGCTGGATCCAACGAATCAAAGTTCTAGGGCTCTTTGGTGCAAGCAAACGCAGAGTATCCATTATGTGGGACAGTATGCTTTGCTGACACGGCGCCTCCCTAAATCCCGCGACCAGATCAAAGAATTGTTGGCAAAGTTCGTCGCTTTCTTTGAAAGTCTTCATAGCCGCATCAAATATTGCAATCGGTATAGCTCCGGATAAAGCTGGACCTGTACTTAGCTTCTCCAACGCTTCTTGTTCCGCACAGTCATTCGGATTCGTTGTTGACATGATATCCTCGGCAGTGATAGCAGGAAGATTGACCATGTCCTCATTCTCGTCCTCTGAACACTGTCTACTCTTCTCCTCGACCTCCTTCGTATCGAGACCCAAAACCCGCCTCCTTCCAGCAATCTTAGAGACATGTATCATCTCCAATCTGGCATACTCAATCCATAGTCTGTCGCTGCTTCCGCAAAGCCTCAGCCCCCGTTCCATGTAGCTCCTTGCTTCCGTTATGTCGGCGCCTTTCATTGTGGCAGCATAAATCCATAATTCAGGCTTGGTAGGATGCAATCTCAGAATATTAGTAAGAAGTTGCGAGACTTTTTTGTTGGATCCTTGCTTTTGAGCAAATTTGATGTATTGCATCCATAGTCCAATGTCACCGGGAAATTTCTTGGTCGCGCGATCGAGGACATAAAATATCCGGCGCTGGCCAGTGTGGTTGCTGATTTTGACTCCCAGTCTCTTGATACGTTTGCGACGGAGGCTTTCCAGGTTCATCTCATATTCTGTGTATCGAGCATAATCTTGTGGCTTAGATCCCCGCGCATTGAGGATATGCTCAAAATCGGAACGTTTTCTTGCGATCGAAGTGATCTCTTCCTTGGTGAATATTTTCTTGCGCGCGTATTCCTGCAGCTCGGGAACAGACTGCTCCTGGAAGAAGCGAGCTTTGTCACTCGCTCCGGCCATCGTGGATTACTTGAACTACCTAAAAGTAGTGGCACTTACTTAATATGACCATTTCTGTTCTACCCGCTGGTGCCGCTCGAGCCGCTATCGATAACAGAGCACCATAAGCGCGCTACCCGGGTGCCCCTGACGACCAGAATAAACAGTCAATTAGACAATCTCAAATAATGAATGCTTTACCTTGCAAAGCAGGGAGATAAATTTCTCGAACTTTGTGAGCTCACGACACAGTGCAGGATTTACGCCATCGGCTAAGGCAGGAAGCAGCTCCTATATCTTAAGTTGAGGTTATGGCTGTCCGCGTAGTTGCCCGCATCAGACCACCGCAGCCAAAAGAGCCTGACAAAAACATAATAGTCTCTATGGTCAGTAATAGCGACAATTCGTCCCACGCAACCGAAGTAAGAATTCCGAATCCCCGAAACGTGAGAGAGAATTTCTCCTTCCGTACGTATCTTCGGAGTTCACATGTCCTCTTTTGGAATACATGCAAGCCTGACTCCGAAACTACATCACAGAGTTCGATAGTGTATACGACCATACAACCACCCAGAAAGACTTGTTTGATAACGAAGGTTAGCCGAGATTCACTGTTGACGTTCTCACTCACAATTAACGATCCATATAGTCGCCCCTACGATCAAGCACCTTTTTGGCGGACTTGATGTCACAATTTTTGCGTATGGCGGAACAGGAGCTGGGAAAACGCACACTATGAGGTTCGTACATACCTGTGTGACTTTTCCTTATTTCGAAATAGATGTTTGAGCCGTAAGATACGCCGGGGGAGCGAGAGGTATCGTTGCTGCTGAGATCTGTTTGATTCCTCTTGTTCGTTTTTGAAAGAAGCAATCCTGACACCGAAATGTGCGTAGAGGTGGCAAGAGTCTAACGGAGAGAGGCATGATTCCCCGGCTTTTATCAGCAAGTAAGTATTGTTCAAGGTGTCCTCTTTGAGATTTGAAGACGTAGTCCTGACTCCAGGATCTCTCCTAGTATATCGGCGGGCTAGGAGAGTAACCAAGGATTCTGTTGAGGAAACGCGCGTGGAGATATCTCTTTCCTACTATGAGATCTATAACGACAAAGTGTTTGATCTCTTTGAACCTCCCGAGAAACGCTCATTGGCAGGCCTACCACTGCGGGATAATGGTGACAAAGCGGTTGTTGTGGGCCTGACACAGAGGTCATGTGAAAGCCTTAAAGACTTCGAGATGATCTACGATCAAGGAAATTCGAATCGTTCCACGAGTGCCACAAAGGTAAGAAGCCTCTTTAAGAAGCGAGATAATGGCACGGCTGAGAATACTATAGCTGAACGCGGTATCTTCGCGGTCACACACTATACTCGGAATAAAGCTTGCAATAGTGACAGGCGGTCAGATCAGAAGCAGTACTGTATCTGCCATTGATTTGGCTGGATCTGAAGACAACCGCAGGACCGAGAATCGGAAGGAACGAATGGTAGAATCTGCCAGTATCAACAAAAGCTTATTCACCCTTGCCAAATGCGTGGAGGCTATTAGCAGGCAAGATGTGCGAGTTCCGTCGCGCGAATCAAAAATGACACGTATCCTTAATATTGGTATGCAGATATTTGGAGCGAATCTTCCTTTACCCAGCCACTTCTCGAACTGATTGCAATACATATTTCGGGAGCACAAAGCTTTTAGTCTCCTTTCGGGCTGTCTCATCGTTCGGCTTGTTGCCTTCAAGAGTGTGCTGACTTGGAAATCATCATAGGGCAAAACAGTAGCCTAATAGTCATGATGTTGAACTTGGCTCCTGAGAGAAATTGTCATCAGGAGACGCTAAGCTCACTGAACTTTGCGAACAGAACCAAGAAGATTGAAGTCCGGGAAATCGAGAATGAGCCTGTCTTTAAGGGCTGCACCCGTGCGGTACCAACAAGCACTGGTACATCCATCAAGCGGCAGCCATTGAGACCGCTTGCAGATTCTATTCACAACAGTGCTGTTCATGCGTCGAACCCTTCCAACAAGCAAAACGACAGGCAACCAAAGACTTTCGCCGTGTATTCTGATAGAGTACGGCTTTCGAATGCGACACATATGGACATAGTCAGGTGCTCACCGCTGAAACGTCCATCCAATCAATTCTCCTCCGGCTCTCGCCCTACGAAAAGAAGGAGCCCAGATCGCGTGCTGGTTAACCCTCGGACAACTGTTTCCAAAGAAACGATCGAGAAGATCATAGAAGATAAGGTTACTGATATCCTCGCTGCTCGAGCTCTAGACCAACCATCGATTGCTCCGCAGTCGGAAATTAGCGAGGAGGTCCGGAAACGTCTAGAACTCCTTGAGAAAAAGATTGACGATAAAGACGACGGCAGAGAGCAGGGTTTGGCATTTTTACTTATGGCAAAGCAGCACACTGTGCGTGGAGAAGATTTAAGTGCCCTCAGGTGTGTACTTTTCGGAGCTGATACTCCCAATTGTCCCTCAAACCTGAGTCGCTGGACACGCTTCGGGATGAAGAGGAGCTTTCAAATAGGATGACTAATCTCGTAACTCGAATTCTCATCTCGAAAGAAGCAATGCTGACTACGAATCTGCGTAGAATGTATATTCTGGCCAAGGACTTTTTCCCAGAGAATAAAAGGCTTAATCTAAAAATCGAAAAGCTCCGGGAAAAACTCCATCAAACGAAGTTGGAGAAAACACAACATGAGTCCGTGGTTGAGGCCTTGGGATCTGGTCCCAGTAGCAACAAAGTCCTGGTCTATAGCGATTGCGGGACTCATGATAGGCGGCTCTTAGCGCAAAAACCTTTGCAATCGAACATCCGGGCGAAAATGAAGGCCAGCGGTGTTCAAGGTAGACCGGTGGATGCCCAGCTGTTTACAGAAAGATCAATGCTTGATACTGTTACAGAAAATTCAAAAATAGAAGAGGTCCACAGCGACTACGAGACTGAAGTTCATCAAGTGGATAATGGATACGAGTCGGATGGGGGTTTCCATTACAAAGCAAAAGCCAAGAAGGAAGGAACGAGATCTAATAGTATTCACGATCGCATGCATACACCGCGAACGAAACGTCTGCTAGATATTGTGAATACGCGGGACACAAGCCAGATTCGGTTACTCAGGGGAGTAGGAGCAAAGAAGGCAGAAGTGATTGTTGAAGCACTTGGTGGCGCTGACGGAGACGAATCAATTGTGGTTTTAAGCGTTGGTGAACTAGGGCGCTTGAAAGGAGTGGGACCCAAGACCGTGGAAAGTATGCGGATGGGTCTCCACACTCCCCAAGCTCCTGGATAAGATATTATATTGATCGAGAAGAGAAGCATCCTTTAGCGCTGACGTTGCACCGGATCGATCGTAGCAGATCTCTATTGCTGTATCAGCAAAGGGTTCGACAAGCGTCTGAAGAGAGAAGCGATTTGCCACTCTATGATGCTTTTGTAAACTTGCTTAACTTTGTAACATATGGAACAATACTGTAAGCAAGAATATCTTGAAAGAATCCCGGTATCCATCTCCACTGCTAATGCGAAATGCGCAAGTTGACGCGATATCTGAACTACGCACGGCCCTCTCTTCTCATACTCAAAACCTCGGACCCTCTCAAGGTCACAATGAACCGTCCTCCGTCATGGGATGTTGGGGACGGAAGTAAGTCTGCTAAAATCAATTGCCCCCCGCTGATATTCAAAGACCAGTTCATCGTAGATGCAGTCGTGATATCTCTGCCAGAAACCGAAGCGCAAGGCTTAGACATCGAGGAAGAGCTGCCGAAGGCGAGTTTGGACGAAGAGGCGAGATCCGGCATGAATGACCCTAAACACCTTGTCATAGCAATAAAAGTGTTCATGACATACGGTATTTTGTTTGTAGAGAACCAACCTCAATAGTCGTAGTCCTCGAGAAAAATTAGTCAACAAACTTAACCTAGTCACTCCTTCAGTACCTCACTCATAGCTGGGGCTGGAGCATTTCTTTTTGCTTCATGGAAAAACTGGTTGTCGGGATTAGGCTTAATTTTCAAGTGTACATGCAGCGTCTCCATCTTCTCCTTGGTTACATGCCTTCTGGGGTTCAGGCAATGGCTTGTAGGCTTCGTATAATGTGCTGGTTCTGACCGCCCATCTTTTCATTGTGTTTACATCAGACTATCTCGGACACGAGATGAATAGACACTCAAAAAGGCCGGAGACCGTATGTGTTTCTCCGTCCATGTTTACGCACCCTGCTTCCGCCTTGGTTTCATCTTTTTTACTCATTGCGATGATTCGCTGGTCCCACCTCCCTACAAAACACGAGACTTGCCACTGGGGACTCCCCAGTGGGGAGTGACTGGGCCAACCGCATTTACAGACAAAGTCACGAAGCCGACTATGAGAATAGGAAGGAGGAGGGAAAGCAGTGTATTGCTTGGCATGAACACAACCCGATATATACCCTTGACGTATGACTATGAGTATCTGCTTCTTCTATCAAAGCTTTTGGACACGGAGACCTCCAACGGATTCAACCCATATGTGAACGGGATTCCGGAACAAAGTTTATCCGGGCACTGGACTCTGCACTAGCATCCGAGGGACCACTAGGAGGCGCTGGCAAAATTTGGTCAATCGAGGAAACATCATCCAAAGAAAGACATGCTCTGTCCATACACCTTCTCCAATCATGCTCTCCAAATTCTCTTGATGCTTCTGAAAACTTCTTGATTTGATGAGATACCATGTTGGCAGCCATTCACCTCCTCTCTTACAATCTCTAGATCCCTCCTGCATAGTCTGCCTGCCCTAACTCCCAGATGAAAGCTGACCATCAATCTCATCTTTCCCTGTCCTTTTCACCTATGACTTCCACTCCGCTCTCCGAAGCGCCACACTATCGAACAAAGGCTCTCACGCCGGAAAGTCCCGTCCCACTTCATGTCGCTGAGCCTCAGAACATACCGGTCTTACAGAATCAAAATGACATAGCGTTCAATCAGATGGCCACGCATACGGAAGACCCGAATCGATTCCTGGTCTCAGCTTCAGGGGGAACCAATGGTCTCCATCAGAGTGTCTCGAAGATGATTCCAAGCGCAACACAATCCGCGGAGCCTAATACGGATAAGACTGATCAAGAGAATCGCGAAGATTTGGAAATAGGAACCAAAGTTAACGGCAGCGACGAACATTCTGTTGACCTTGGAAATGAAATCGCGAAGCCAGATGAATTCAATCCTTCACAAAATAATTTCACCTCGACCGATCAGCCATCTATGCCTATGGGCGCGTCTGAACCTCTTGCTACTAATACGCAATTCAACCTGACATATCTGCCCCAGCCCCAAACCTACAAGCCTAATTCAAACATCCTCCAAGATGATTTCAGCCCCTCTAAACGCTCTGACATTGTGCCTGTGAGCCAAGGTCCTGATACGGGAGTCGCTCAAGTCGTCGGATACTCTGATGTTGACGGCCGGACATACAACCCAGATGTGAATGGTGAAGGAGTGAATTATCAAGCTTTGTTGGACACTATATCCTCTTCCGCTTCCACTGCTACCCCAGCAGAAAAAAACTATTCAATTAATACTGCTCCCTCAAGCATATCCAATGCGCCCAGTCCAAGCAGCGCCCAAACCCCCATCGCCACCCTCCCCATCCCAGCTGGTCTCCCTCCACGCCCACCGCCGCAAGAAAAGCCTGCTATTCACCCTAATTACATACCTGGAGAAGATATTCGATCATACCATAACCCACCTCCGCAAAGTTCCAACACACCTGCTTCTTACAATGCCCAGCCAAGTAGTTCATACCGACCCCCACAAGGCTACCCTCATAGCAACAGTGTTGCCCCCAACGGTCTCCCTCCTCCACCCCTGGCCACCTTTCAGCAGTCCATGTCCAAGCCCAATCAGCCACAACGTAGTCCACAAACCTCGCAGTATCGCCAGAGGGACAATTATGGAAAGGATGGAGGCAAGCCTGCTACGTTAACGAACGAGGCCAACGATGAGCACCCAAAGAGACCAGACATTGAACGGCAGTATAATGATTTTTTGCACGATGAGGAAATTTATGTATCTGAGGGTACATGGGATAGATTCCCGCAAGGGTCTAGGCTGTTCGTTGGTGAGTTGCGAACCATCTTTCGCGCCGATATCTCTAGACATACTGACTTCGGATACAGGTAACTTGTACACTGAAAAGGTTACAAAGCGGGATCTCTTCTACGTCTTCTGCAAATATGGCAGGATCGCACAAATCTCAATGAAAAGCGCATATGGCTTCGTCCAGTACCATGATGCTGATGCTTGCTTTCATGCGTTGCAATCCGAGCAAGCGATTGAGATCAAAGGGCGGAAAATACGTAAGCAAGGGCCAAGTCCACAACAAGCTCTTCGGCGCTGATAGGAGGTTAGATCTTGAGATATCGAAACCCCAGAAGAACACACGCAATGCTGTTGCAACTGCCGCTGGGAACAATTTGAGGGCAGGATACAATAGGAGATCACGTTCACCAGATTATGGACGAGGTGGACCTGTACGCGGCCTGGGCTTAGATTCTGGTTCTGGCAGAGACAGAAGCTCGGCCCTTAACTCTTTTGAGCGTCGCGTGAGAGACGATTACCGTCCCATGCGCTCTCCTTCACCTCGAGGCTATCGTGGACGAGATGATTACAGAGGCGGCAGAGAAAGGAGTCCGGATCGCTACTTCCGTGGTAGATCAAGGTCTCCGTATGATCGAGGCGGGCGATATCGAAGCAGGAGCCCTAGGGCAAGGGACCTCGATGACGAAGCAGACCTGCCAATATCGCGAAGGACTTCAGCAGACGTCCCAGATGTTCAATTGATCCTGGTGGACGAAGTTGACAGGTACGGAGCAGTCGATTTTTTTTAGGACAACAGCTGACCAGCGCACACAGAACATTTGTTGCCTACATCCAGCAGTCTTTCCGCGATCGCGGGCTCCGTTGCGAAGTTCTTCAGCTACCTCGAGTCTCTCTTGCAGCAGTCATCAAACGACAGATGGTCGAAGGGGTTCAAGCGGTCGTCAAGATTTTTCGAAAATCGCAAAATACCGGGAAAATACCGTTGCAAGTTTTCAATCGTAGTTTGGGAATACACAACATCCAATTCGATGGTAATGTTCTCCTTAGCAATATTCTTCGTGCTCATGCTCACAATTTTCTAGAGTACGAAGATCTACAGGCCAACGTAGCTGCCGAACTCGTCGTAAGAGCCAAGTCGACACATCTAGCGCCTGCCCCCGCACCCACACAGTATCCTAATGGCCCTGCGTATACTACACCACAATACCCTCACCAAAGACAACCTGCGCAACCACAGCAATCCGTACCCGGTGGTGCACAGGCAAATCTTGCAAATCTCATCACTTCACTCGACGGGCCTTCACTGCAGCAGCTCCTGGGCGCAATGGCAAAAAGTCCACAAACACCTACAAATCCTCAACAAAATCCGCCCGCTCTGCATCCAGGCCAATCTCAAGGTCTGGCTTCTCTATTAAGTAATCTGGCCCCTCAACAACCGCCGCAGAACGGATACCAGTATCCGCCAGGCCCTCAGCAACATAACAACGCATATTCTGGGCCTGCATCCAATACGAATCTCATCAGCAATCCAACCTTATCATCTCTACTTCACACTCCTCACGGCAGACCCTCTTCTCAGGGCATGCAAGCGCAGCGTCAGCAGTCAGGCCAGCAGCAGAGTGTACAAGATATTATGGCCCAGCTCGCCAAATACCAGCAGTAACGCGGGGCTAGCGTTGCGAATCTTGATCAAAATCAGCTCATGATCCATCTGCGTGTGACATTACCGCTTTAGACGGAACTTGGTGAGATCGTCCAGCGGTTCAATGATCGCCAGCCTCTCTCAGTCAGAGTGAGGCTGGACGGTCTTGCATGGTTTCAGACTTTACAGAGGCTGCATGATAGTCATTGCCCATAGGTGCCAGCCAGCCAACATCATGTGCTGCATAATGAGCGTAGATATCAACATTAGCTCGGAATTAGCTAATGATCTCCAATTATCTTCATATATTTTGCCAAACTTAGTCTGAGTAGAATGGTTGTCTAGCCCAAGCCAAACCTGGAGGAGCGTGAATCGTTCCATTACCTTCGATCCTCTTGGCTGGGAGCAGACCTCTCCTATTTCCCAACTCTGGTTGATAGCCAGATTGACCCTGCATGCTTATCTATATTCTCATCTCTTTCGTCTCCGCTCCATCCACCGCTCGAGATCCCCACTCAGGCTCGACTCTGCCTTTCCCAGGATATTGATTGCCCTCTCTTCGCACGCCATCCGTACTTCTTCCCCTGCCATCTTCCCTACACCTCCGTCCCTCTCGATAGCGAAGTCATCGACCTCCAGTTCTCCAAGCCTAATGTATACCCTCCTCCTAAGCAACGACGTCGGAATCAACGTTGGAGTCAAACGATCCCACCATGCAGGGTAGAGGTCCAAGGATTGGGCATAGGATTTCAAGACTTTGTGTTGCAGTTCCTTGGGCATTGATTCTATATCGGACTGCCGAAGCAGTACGCTTGCATCTTCACTCTTTGCCCGACGGCTCTCGGCTTCTTCGCGCGCCTTTTGCACTTGCTTGGGAATCCACAATATTCGAGGGACAATCCCGGTAAAGAAAACAACCACCAACGGCGTGAATTCACCACAGATGAGCCATATCAGTGCGAACAGTGGCACTCTGTTAACATCACGCCTAGTACGGCGTATCAACTGGAAGTCGGCGCGTGATAATACACCGTCGCGAACAGCTTGATGAATCTTAGCCTGACCATTGGAGAAGATTTGGTTAGGAAGTGCCCGGGCGAGTTTGTAATTTGTCCAAATGGCCTTGAGCCCGTTTTTGTAGAAGAGGCCATAAGCTTTGCCGACGCGGAAATAGTACTTGTATTTTGGGAGGTGGGGAAGCTTATCGGGAAGATTCAGAGGGGGTGGGTGTGTGTTGTTGGGCGGATTGAGGGCGACAGATGCTGGCTTATTAAAGCGTTGAAGTGTAGTCCTGGGTGTAGATTCGTATCGGCGCCGAGTGGTAGAAGTGCGGAGGGAATATGTGGAACGAGAGGGGGGGTGTATGGACCAGGATTGAGGCTGGCAACA
Organism: Parmelia sp. 050094; assembly: GCA_018257885.1. Lineage (NCBI taxonomy): Eukaryota > Fungi > Ascomycota > Lecanoromycetes > Lecanorales > Parmeliaceae > Parmelia > Parmelia sp. 050094. Next base: position 188,309 of record JAEUBB010000015.1, on the reverse strand, counting down.
ACAGCTTCTGGGGCGAAGAAGCATCACTCTATCACTCACTCAGTGGTGAAATCGAAGAAAAAGTGTTGTTGCTGCAGCTCTTGACAGTCGTTACAGTGTAGCACACTCACTCCAACTCGCGCCGCCTTACAAAATTAGCGTGTGCAGAAAACGCATTTAGATATTTACCCTACGATACTCCCCTGTAACACTCTCCTGCCCCTTGATAATTGTACCTCTCTATCTAACGATATTCTTCTATTCTCTACTTCTTATTAGAAACGCGAATAGATGTCTTTTTTTGAACTTCCTTAATTTTCTATCTCTTTTTCATCAATAGTTGCCTTCGCAATTTCGATATCAGATTCAGCCACAGATACAGAGACAATCCTTGGAGCCACTTGAGCACCGGCAATTGCAGGTCCGATGGAGACCTCTAGTTGAACTGTTGCTCGTTATCTTCAATGTTGCCTCAGAAAGCCAAAGCCGTTAGCAGGATCTTTTCGGCCAGTAGCTTGTTGCTGTAGGTTGACTGGTCGTCCCAGAAATTACTCCACAGAATCGGAGACTCCTTATTGGACATAGACGTGACAAATAGCAATGAAAGGGTCTCACGAAGCGTTTGAGGTACAAGCCGTTGGGCGAGATCGCGCACTTCCTTGAGGAACGCTGCGGATTATTCCTGCTCCGAAGCTTATCCCGGTAGAAGTCGGGCTTAACAAGACAACCTACTTGATAAAACAATGAGACTCAAACGCTTGGGGGACGTAACATTCGACGAAGAATTACATGACCTCTGGAAAACAACAGCTTCAGAACCGCTAGGAGAAGAGCATCAATAAAACGGGTTAAGAACCCTCGTAGTGTAATCATTACCTTGCCTCGACAAAGGCGACCAGATTCGTCTATCGTAGCCTCTTTGCTTATGAGATTTATATTTCATATAATGGAGATTCGTGGTGATCGAAAGACCTATTAACCAGATCATAGGTAAGGTACAGTCATTTTCAATAGATAACATAATAAGTCCAGAGTTTATAATAAGCATTAGTGGTTTAGTGGTAAAATTCGTCGTTGCCACTAAAAGTTCGACGAGCCGGGGGTTCGATGTGCGTATAGGTTTCCCGTACTCAATTTATGATGTTCACAGGTACTAATTCTGGATAGTCCCTCCTAATGCATAAAATTTTGCTTTTTTGGATTTTTAAACGCTACTGATAGCGGTACACCCCCCTTCCCTACATGTACACCCCCCCTTTTTATATTAGGTATACGCAGTCTTGAGAGCCTTAAATTTGGTGGTCTTGCTACCTACAGAGCGGTCACGAGTGAACAGGATCCTCCCTTCCTTCGGGGGCCCCTCCTGCACAGACTCGCTCCTTCGCTCTTACGGAGCGCTGGAATTTAAACAGACCAGCCCTGCCGGGGACTAACGGCCAAAGATCGGAGACAGAAATCTGGTGTGAGGGGGGTGTACATGTAGGGAAAGGGGTGTACCGCTATCAGCAGCCTTTTTAAAACGCTCTACAAATGTCTTGGCGACTTTGTACTTAGGTGATTTCGAGGCACATTGCCTAAAAATCTTGGCATGAAACCTGGAAATGCATCAATACGTCAATTCTTCAATCATCCATTATTTGCTTTGATTGTAGCACATGCGGGGCCGTCTCGAACCTGATCATATGCGGGATCCTGAGCACTCAACACTTAGCATTGCACCTCGGGAAACTCTAAGTTCAAGAGGACATGTCAAGCAAAGCACAAAAGTACGCAGTCCCATTCATCTTAAGCTTCTCTCCGAGTCGTATTTCTGATACAAAGCTCCTTGCAGCAAAGATGCACAGACAAATCCTCGAGGCATCCCCTATGCGCCTTTCGTTGACAAAGTCGAGGAATATGTTTCCTCAAGAGCAGAAGTGGATGGGACGATGAAAAGTTTCCAGGAAATGATATCGTACGCCTTGGTCAATTCTACGAATATCGAGAGACGCTTAGTAAGGTGCTAAATCTAGTAAATATCAATTTATGGAAGCCAGCACACAAAAGCGAAAGGCTGGATTGGATGAGAAAATCCCGGATATTCAGAAAACGCTGGATACCGTGCGCTTTTTAAAGACTCGAAAGGTCTGTTCCCTGACTGGGCAATGTCCTTGATGATCAATTTGCCCAATCATGATCGTGTAGCCAGATTCGGATCCCATTGAAGCCACATTTGAGCTCAACGATACTCTCTACGCTAAAGCGCTCGTGCCACCCACGGAAGAGGTCTACTTATGGTTGGGTGCAAATGTGATGCTAGCATATCCAATCGCGGAAGCGGAGACGTTGCTGGAGGGAAAGCTGTCCGGAGCGCAGCAAACGCTTGAAAACTGTGAAGAGGACTTGGACTTCCTAAGAGAACAGATCACCGTAAGAGCTCCAATCTAGTTCAGTGAAATACTTCAGCTCATCCTCAAGTACAGACATTGGAGGTTGCGACGGCAAGAGTGTACAATTGGGATGTAACCATGAAGAGGAAAGAGAAGGCGGAGTCCGGGGAGGAAGTGAATAGACAGAAGAAAGTACTACCAAATGGCTGAGCGAAAGTTTGGATGAGAATTGAGGGTCGTGTTGGATTAGAAGCGGCCTCGAGGACGGCAAGTTGCTATGCAAGGTGCTATGTTTGCATGTTCCACAAGGAGCTGGCTCAGTGCCTCCGGCTGTCTGCCCACTCTCTCTTGTCACAAGCCATAGATAAAGTCATTGGAATTACCGTCATCTAACTTTGAGGTTTATCATGAATGAAGGATATCTGTAGAGGGTAGAGGATATTGGTAAAATGTTTATAGGTTGAGAAGAGTGAGGCCCGAGGGCCTGCCTTGAATCCTTCCGCTCTCTTTAAATGCGGAGGTACCTCGGTAGTGGTGGAGCGGGAGCTCTAGCCGTTTTGGCTATAGCATACCCGAGGCTCCAAGTACTTAAACCCGCACATAGTCACACTCCGTGACTCCGGTCATTTTTGCGGTCTCGTTGCCAAGAATTATGCTTGAATTATATCCTCTACGTATCAATTTCACAGATACCTTGATATCAAACATTCGCGCATAACCATTTATTGAACCACTCTTCTACCACCCTCTCCTACCACCCTCTCCTTCCAAGATCCTCTCGTCTCAGCGTCACTTGTCTCTTCTCTTCCGCCACAATATACAATCTTCTTACTATCACCACGCGATTTCAAAACCCACCTACCTCATTCTAAGCTCTCTCCACCTCCACCTCCGGCTATACAAACAAATCACACTATCACCCCCACTTATTCCGCATGCTCAAAGGAAGGCCTCGAAAAGCGAAATCCGTTTCTCATGACCATCCCATGCTTGCGCCGCCAGAAATCCATAATCAATGCTGCTGCGACTCCCCGCTAGTCTTCATTACCCAATCACTGTCACTGAGCTGCTCAGGCAGCCTAACGACAATGTCCAGAGATTCGCACCACTCTTCTCTTACGTCTATGAGACCAAGGTGACAGAAGGTGACAGTTTAGGAAATACATGGCAAACCTGGAAAAAGTTCCCCACCAGATTCGAGTCTAGCGTTGAGGGCGTGCTCATCGACTGGAAAATCGATGAGGGCGCCGTCCTCTCCAAGCCAAAGTACGCAGCCTATTGCCCACACCAATTACGTCTCATTATACTGATTCACCTTCAAGTGTGGATGTAGCCGAGATCGAGGAACCATGTGCGCACAGCGTCCAGTTCGGTGGGATGTGCGTTACCTGTGGCAAGGACATGAGCGAGTAAGTCAGGAAAATTGATTTCTGTCTTTGCTTACTATATGGCGGCAAATGCTGATCGCTCATCTCTTCAGGTCATCATATGTGACCGAGCAACTCGATTCCTCGAGAGCTACAATTAACATGGTTCACAACAATGTCTCTCTCACCATCAGCGAGGACGAAGCAGAAAGAGCAGATGACGAAGCCAAAAGGCGTTTGTTAGCTTCGAAGAAATTGTCCCTCGTTGTTGACCTGGACCAGACCATCATCCAGGCTACGGTTGACCCTACGGTCGCCGACTGGCAGAAAGATGAGCACAATCCAAATCACGACGCAGTTAAAGACGTTCGCGCATTCCTACTGAAAGACGATGGACCGGGAAACAGAGGATGCTGGTACTACATCAAACTTCGTCCAGGGCTCAGAGAATTCTTGGAGAACGTTTCAAAGATCTACGAGCTACACATTTACACAATGGGAACGAGGGCCTACGCGAAGAATATTGCAGGTATAATAGATCCGGAGCACAAAATATTTGGAGATCGGATTTTATCTCGAGACGAGAGTGGAAGTTCTACGGCTAAGAATCTACAACGCCTGTTCCCGGTGGACACGAAGATGGTAGTCATCATTGACGACAGGGGGGACGTTTGGAAGTGGAGTCCAAATCTTATAAAAGTTACACCATATGACTTTTTCGTTGGTATTGGGGACATCAACTCGAGCTTCTTGCCAAAGAAGCCAGGACCGAAACCATCGCAGAAGACAACTGCCATTGCAGCTTCCAAACCCCACGATGCTCGACCTGAAGATGCTTCTGAGGAGATGCCTCAGCCAAAACCCAACGGTAGTCCAATCCAAGGAAATGAGACTCCTACTGAAGAGTCGGAGGCTCCAGTGGCTAACAGTGCCTCGCCGCTGGAGCAGCTGGTTGCGATGGGCGGTGGTGACGATCCAGCGACAAGGCAAGCGCAAACAACGCGCCAGGATGAGGCGTTAGCGGCTCAATTTGAGGATCGACCATTGCTTCAGAAGCAGAAGCAATTGGAAGCAGAAGATGCTGCGACAGAATCTACCGCATCAAAGGAAGATGGTGATTTTCGTAATGCTTCACCTTCAGATGAATCTAGCGATTTGGACAAACCGAAGCACAATCTCCTCCAGGACCACGACCGTGAACTCTTCCAGCTCGAAGAATCTCTCCTAAAAGTTCATGGCGAGTTTTATGATATCTACCATCGCCAGCTGTCCGCCGCGCAAGGCGGCCGTCTGGGACAACTCCGAGGTGGGCAGAAACGCAAATTACCAAGTGATAAATCCGATCTGGACCTGGTCCCGGATATCAAAACCGTTTTGCCGTCGGTCAAATCAAAAGTTCTCGCCGGAGTTGTGATCGTCTTCTCAGGTGTTGTTCCTTTGGGGGTGGATGTCGGAAGCACTGATTCAGCGATTCTTGCACTAAGCTTTGGCGCTCGGATCGAAGAAAATGTTGGCAGATCTACTACGCATGTTGTCGCTGCCAGAAACCGAACGCTGAAGGTCAGAAAAGCGATCAAAAGAGGCAAAGGCAGGATCAAGATTGTAAACCCTCAGTGGCTCACAGAGTCTATCAACCGCTGGTCGAGAGTAGACGAGAGGCCTTATCTCCTTGAAACAGAAGGGAAGAACGGTAATCACGAAGATGATGACGATATTCTTAGCGAGAGTGAATCACCCGCTGCCAGCGAAAGCGGAGAGGAGACCGACCATAGTAACAGGCCGTCCAAGCCTTCACTGACCCTCAAAACCAACTCAAACAAAAATCACAATGACACTGACGAATCCGATGTCGAAGATGTTGCTCTCTCCGAACTTGACGTGGATGAAGCTAGCCCCGTTGGTGGGACGAACGAGGACTGGAGCGGCATGAATGACGAGCTTGCTGAATTTCTGGGCAGCGACGCTGAAGACAGCGACGGCGACAGCGTAGCTAGTGGAGATACCAACGGTATACCGAAGCTGGGTATGCGCGGCAAGAAAAGAGGAAGAGACGAGACCGATAGCGGTGGGGAGAGTGAAGATGGCGGCGCCGGTAAGGTAAAGAAGAAGAAAAAAGCGGTTGGGAACGGCCTGACCACATTGAGCCAGACGATTTTAGCCGAGTCGGATGGGGACGAGGACAACAAGGACGGTGGTGATGAGGAGGCTGGAGTTGGTACCGCAGAGAAGGGGCAAAAGGAGGATGAGAGGCAGGGGCAGGAGGACGAGAATGGGGGAGATGGGTGGAGTGAGTTTGAAGATGAATTGGAGAGAGAATTGGAGAAGGAGGGGAGTGAGGATTGCGCATAAACACATTGGCGTGTACATATTTTAGCGAATCTGGAGTGTCCGTGTTGCATGCTTGAATGCATGCGTTGAGCCTTGAAAGAGATGACATCTCTTCCCAATTCTTGTTCCTTTGTTTGATTCTCATGTTTTCCGCCGAGACCACCTGGATATATCAAGTCTATGACACTGGATGGAGTGGGGTGGAGGCAAACATCTCTCAACAATGCCGTCGCCAGCCCGTAAGCATGGTATCACCAACGAGCCTAACCCCCTTTTCCCAAAATAATCCCCTTCTGTCCATCATAACGTCATCATCAAGGGCAATACTCACGCTCGCTTGAAGTACAGCAATAATTCCATCACGAGCAAGCTTGCTACCCAATGAGCCCTTCCCGGGTGCCAGAACTCCATAAATCATCATGACTCAAGCCCCCAAGTCTAAACTTTGCCTTCCTTTCCCCTCTCCAATCTGAAGGCTGCTTCGAGGTTCCCATTCCGCAATCCGTCTTGCCAACTCTGGATCGCTCTCATCGCCAATGAATGTCCATTCGTCATTGGCATCACCGGCCGCGTCATCAGTAGTCAGATCGGTCCGATGCTTTATCAGAGTCTTTGCATATTCAAGGTCACGGTAGATGGCTTTTATTGCCGTCCCTACGCCATCCTCCTGCGCCTCGTTAGTGGTGCGTTCAAATAAAGATGAACAAACCCGAAAATGGGGTGTGTGGCTGACCTTGCAAATCTGCTCGCCCAAGATCCGTGCCTTTGTGATCATACGCTGACTGTGCGTCGCTTCCCACAACGCTCTCGAAAAGACACTGACATTAACCTTCTTCATACATATGCCCACACCAAGGTCTTCTACCCTCGATCCAAAGAAAAATTGGTCGCCAAAGAAGGGTTTAATGATTGTGGGCAGGCCGGCGCGCAGGCTAGCACCCGTTGTACCAGCACCACCATGGTGAACGGCTGCATCGATCTGCTTGAACAACCAATCATGTGGCGCAGACGTGATCTGGAGGATCTCTGGAGGAAGAGGTACTTCGGCGACAGTTGCGTCCCGGTTGCCTAAACGGTCAGACCAGCCTTTTGAGAGGATGCAGCGAACATCTGCTTTCAAGACGGATTCCACTACAGTCTTTGTCAGAGCAGCGGGATCGGCGACGACAATGGAGCCGAAGCCGATGTAGACCAACTTCTTCTCATCGGCCCGTGCTCTCGCAATGAACTCGATGAGGGTTTCAGGCGGTGACCAATCAGAAGCCTCGTCAAGAAACCAATATCCCGTGACTCGAATCCAATCGCTGAAATCGAGTGGGGGGACAACAACAAAGGGACTGAAGTTGTAGAGGAACGGAACCTTGTTAGGTTGCAGTTTGTCGAGACTGGTGCTGCGAAGCCCAAGTTCCTTCTTGCGCCAACGATTAATCTGGCCAGCTGTTGCTTTCCAAAAGATGTTGTCGAACATGACATAGGTGATATAATTATATGCACCACCCATCTTGTGTTCCGGGACGGCAAAAGCGTGAGGGTAGGCCCTGGTGCGTGTCCAGGGCATGGCGAAGGCCCTGAAGTAGGGGATACCCAAGGCTTCTGCGATGTGGATGCCGGCCATGGCGCTAGGGCTCTCAATAAGTATGTCGGTATCCTGACAAGCTTTCCACGCCGATGTAAGCAGCTCGTCAATCCAACCTCGGAATTTTACTGAAGCTTCTCTTAGGAAGGAATACGTGAACATTCCATTTTCAACGCAAATCCTCATAAGCTCAGCAGGATCACCGTCGACGGTCGCAAATTCTATCCCGTGCTTTGTAACCCAACCTTTGAACTCTGTGTGGGTGGCAATCTTGGGTCTGTGTCCCTCCTTCAAAAGCCTTTTGCAGAGGGCAATATACGGTTGGACATCCCCTCTAGATCCAATCGTGAGGCATGTGACTCGAAGTGATTCCGTGGGTTTGAAGTTGAGGATTGATGCTTGAGGGTCGTCAAAAAATGTTGACGATGCTTCCCGCGCATGCTCGATATAGTCTAGTCTTTCGTGGGACTCTAGGTCGTGCGAATTACGGCCGGCTTGCCTTGCTTCTTGTAGCATCTTATTTTCGGCTTTGGCTGCCTCGGCTTCTTCTCTGTCCTCTTGCGTCAACAGCCCAGAGTCCAACAAGGATTTCATGGGCCCCAATTTCTCCAAGATGGTAATTGCGCAATCGTCTCGGGCTTCAGGCTGAGAAAATTCAAAGAAGAGCTCTTCATGACCACGGATGACAATAACAAGCCCTGAATAGCCGAACCTAAAGCCTTTCTCCTTGTCGACGGTCTCAATGTCCTTGAGCGGCAGCACCATTTTTGTTCTAGCACCCTTGAAGAGACTTCTGTAGCAGACGTTCTTGTTGCTGACATAGATCTTGCCATATAGAGGCAATACGCGCTGCAAAAATCCAAAGTAGGTTGCTTGTAGTTTCTCGGATGCTGGCAGTGCGAAATGCTCCCTAAATCGGTCACCATGCTTCGCGGAATTGCGTTCATCGTCAAGGTCCTGAAGCCGATCATCGGATAAGACGCCTTCTGCATCACTATAGTGTTTCCGGCCTCCAGCCCACATACCAGAAACCTTCTCCACGTAACCCATAGACTCAGAGGCGAGTAAATTACTCATCCGCTTTGAACGAGATCGGAGATAGCCGGCGAGACCAGCTGCTCTTTGCAAAGGATACGTACCTACTTTGACGAGTTGGTGGAGTGCTGGTGAAGAGTTCGACTGTGACAGCTGACTTCTATTTGGATCGCCGCTTCTTTGGCCTTGTTCACGGCTTTGCTCCTTATGAAATCTGGTCGAATGCCGATTCTTGCTATGCGTATCTGTGGAATTGGAGCTTCCCGAATCCGCCGATCTCCTTCGTTTGCTGTCATTATCGCGGCCCGGAGAACCATGGAGACGCTGAATGGTTGGGGTTTGGAAAACATCGCTTGCGTTTAGAATCTGACTCCCTGAAGCTTGTGTCTCGTTGCTCGAGAGATTGGGCACCGATGATTCGGTGCCCTGCTCAAGTGAGTGAACGAAGGAATCAGTGGATCCTTGCGGCGCCGTGGATTGTGCGTTCGCTCCCAGATGCTTCTTACTCAATCTATTCCTGCTAATGCTCGCACTCCTTCTACCTCGGTCGAAGCTGGTACGACTGGAATCTCTGGCTGGAAGGTCCTGGCTCCTTCGACCTACGTCGATGCTTTTCCGGTTTACGTCAATGCTACGTCTCCCCCAATCGCCACTCACACGAGGACTGGCTTGTCCGCTTCCTGTTGGAGAGAAAGGATCAAGGGTAGCACGAACATTATCGTGTAGGATGGGTGCCGCTGTGTCTAGGAGACTGCCCGCTCTAAGATCGTAAGGTTTCTCCTTTTTAGGAAAGTGAGAACTATCCCGCGAACGAGAATTGTCAAGCGCTGGGGACGGTGACAGAATATCGTGGGGAATCGTTTGCGCGGCTGTGTCGTTCACCATGGTATGTAGAACATTGAAAGCATCGTGTCCGAAGCTGAAGAATGAGAAGAAATACTGTTTTCGTATGTCAGCATCAGAACAGAGCTTCGGGATTGAGTCTACACACCTCCTCAACAGCGTACGTCTCGTCGCTGTCTACGACGCGGATCTTGAGTGTCTCGGCCAGCCCACTGACCGGGCTTTCTTCGACATCAATGACATTCTCGATAGGCAAAGATATCTTGACGCTATCGCCATCATTGTGTGAGCGAAAGATAACCTTCTGAAGCGTCTTGACCCATTCCTTTGCGCTGGTAGCACTGTCCGCCTTAAAGTGGTACACGCGTTGGTCCGTGACTATGGTGAACTCTTTACCTTTCTCTGAGGCAGATATACCGTAGCGTAGATCAATATTACCACTTGGAAAGTAGAGACGCGATTGATCAGTATAGTATGATAGAACATCTCCCTTTAAGGTAAACCAATATCTGTGAAATTTGGGGTTCTGTCTACCTCTTTTAAAAAGATGCCCAGATTTGGCGGTCACGTTCTGCTAGTGTCAGACACGGTGGTAATCCTGATAACAATCGGGCTAGCTCACAGATCTTTTGGGGAGGTACGAATAGAAACAAATATGGTTCTGGGTGATGTACATGTAGCCTTGAAGTAGAACACTTTGTAAAAGCCAACAGGGATATTCTACAGACCGATCAGCGCGCTGGTAGGCATCCACATTATCGTTCCTAATTACCTGATATCACCTCTTCGGGTCTCTCAAAGCCAAAGATCTCCATCAGCCGATTCGCCAGGCCCGTAGGAGCATCTTTGCCCACTGCTAAATGGGTATCTTCTACACGAGTGTTCCTGGTCTCCAGTGAGGATGTGGAAGGAGTTAGCCCAGCTTGTGCTTCTAGCATCATGCTCATCACAGGTGCATCCCGAGGGGTGACACCTGTTGGACTCGCCTGCTGGTCCAACCGTTCACTCGATGGCAAGCACAAGCTTTGAGACATGTAATTTTGCTCCTTGATTGTCCGTAGATCTAGCTTTGGTAACGAATGCAAGCCTTCGTGCTCATCCGACTTTCCCTGTGGCGTCCTGGGACTTCCTCTCTGAAATTTGTCCTCATGCTGCTCATCCAGCGGCATCTGAGTCCGGGGACAGTTGGATCGCTCGTCGACAGTGGTTGGAACGGGTGACGCCTGATTCTCGTCATCACTATCACTGCTTTCTTCTTCTTCGAAACGTGCGTTGAAGTCAACTTTGGATCCAGCCGCAGCGATCATGGAGAAAACAGATTGGTTCATATGCTGAGCGGGTTCACCCCTAGCAGCTGTGACATCCTCTTGCGCATCTTCTCCTTCCTTCAACCTTGCAGGATATTGTACCGACGAAGCTCGAAGTGGCTTCCTTTTCTTGGTAAGTTTCCGCCCGACCATCTTGTGGAGATCGTGTTGGGGAGCCATATTGAGAAGGGTAGAGAAGGATATCTATGTAAGTATGTATGTACCTAGCTGTATTTACGAGAGTATAAAGGTGTTGACGAGATGACTAGAGAGTTGGAGGCTGTGACAGCAGTGGTCTCGGGAGCATGCACGGCTTCGTTGTACTACCACTTGGTTCAGGTGATGCACGATAAGGATGGACATGTGTCAACCGGTTCATGACGCGGTATAGTAGACTTTGGATGTTAGGGACTGTGGATGGATCAATTATAGTTCAGCAAGTATGACTGTTGAAACCGTCTGCTGGCAAAATGTTAGGTATCGAATGATAGAATCACAGCGTTCACAAAGAACCGAAATTTACTCTGCTTGGTTCACGGAGATAAGAGACCGTTACCGTAGCTGCATATCAATGCACGCCTAGTGTACTATTACGGTGATACCTACCTTACCGTACATTACCGTTGCCTTACCTTACCTTTATCTTACCTTACCCATCTCATTCTACTCCGTGGCAGATAAGCCCTGGGGGCTACCGACGCAGTACAAGGACAACTTCTTCAGTTTCCGTTTCGAGAGCCTTCTCTCTTAAACTATACTACAGGCAACACAAGCAATCTTTACACCTGTTCTCAATAAAACGGAACCAGAACGCCTTAGAGAATTATTGTCAATCACCCGCATGTGCCCATGGGTCACCAGAGTAAAATACAGAGGAGACGCAAAGAACATGACGTCACTAGTCCCTCGTCCTCCCCTTGCCAGCCCCGGAAAGGTCCAATCGACATACTGGGCTGCAATTTCGTCTCTCCAGCCCAGCCCTGATGACTGGCGTCGATTCCTCGCCGACTCTACACATGCCTTACGCCTTGGCCAGAGCGAGCCCCACGCTGTTGGTACCAAGATCGTATACGGAATACCATTTCCGCAAAAAGGCGTCACCAAGGATGGCCAATGGACCAACAGGCTCAGGGAAGTCTATAGAGTACACATCAGCTCCATATTATTGATGGAAGACAGAATGGATTTACCCAGGCCGAAGAACGACGAGATGCAGGACCCTTGCACTTCAAGTATGTAATCGTATGGACCGATTGTGAAATTCTGACCAGTGAGAGTGAATGACATGTCGGGGAGCTCGTCCCTCTTCGAGCACTCAACACTGTACTGGCCGTTGTAGCCCTTCTTTGCACCAATCTCCTTGTTACTGTTCTTATATTAATGACCGGCGTCGCAACGGAAGAATTTCGTTACTCACAGAAGCTCAGCCAGGGTAGATGGAAGAGCAATGAGAGAGGTTCCAGTGTCCAAGATAATACCGGTGTTGTCAAGCTCAGCCGTTGCATCACCAAAGGTGATCGCATCAAGGTCAACTTCCCAGTACGCCTTACGTCTCAATGGAATTTTGGTCATCTTGCCAGTATAATGATCCTTGTTTACGCCGCCAAACATAGCCTCAGATTCGTCGCCCTCACCATTGTTGGTGTTGCTAAGGTAGAACGAGACGACAGGCTCGTCAATAAGACCTTGGTCGATCATGTTGTAGAAGGGTGGAACGATCCTGTTAACGCTGATGGTATCATAGCCGAGACCCATTATGCCATCAAAACGACCAAAGGCAAAAGCAAGGCCAGGCTCTTGAGTAGCTTCGGCAAAATCCTGATGCTTAACTTTGATGTCACCAATCTGGACGGTGTCCTGTGAGATGAAGCCAGTCAAGCTGCCGGAACCATATCGAATCTCAAACTCGGAGCCATTTTTCTTGTACGTTGATGATGCAGATGAGTCATATTTGGTGTGAAGGTAGCAAGCAATGGATCCACACTGGTATGATGGCACCCAGAGGTTGGAGGAGCCAGTGTCCAGGACCACTTTGAATGTTTGCGGTGGGGTGCCAATAGCGATTTCAGAAAAATCTAGACTCCTGTCAGTTGCGGAATAGTCTGGATGGGTTGTGGTAGAACAGACATTGGGCATTTAAGAAGTTCGAGACAGGTACTGGGTGATCATCGTGGTCCAGGTGGATAGATGTGTCCCGAAACATCTCGTCTTTGTGTGCTTTGGGTCGGACGCCCATAAACTTCTGGCCGGAATATTTCTTGTAGAGAGACTTTGCATGTGTGGTTATATCGGCATGCTCGAGCTGCTCTGACAGGGACACCTTCTCGAGCTTTAGCTTGTAGACGCCGCAGTTCGCCAGGCCGGCAAAGGCCGCTGCGGCGAAAAGGAGACTGCTCTTCATGTTTTAAGATCAATGAACTGTATGATACAGAATAGAGTAGCGACTAAGGTGCGAAATGATGATGGATGGCAGAGAGAGAAGGAGAGACAGAGAGAGAGAGAGATGTTGATGGAGGGAGGTTGGAAAGTAAGTGATGATGACGGCGGTTGCCTGCCACCGCCCTTGCGCAAGTGGACTAGCGCTCCGTTGGACCCTTGCGTGCCAGCGCCAAGATTGGATCACACGAGGATGTGGTAGATACTCTGCGTGATCACTTACATCTATCACGCTGACGTCCGATCTCCTGTGATGGCAACATCATAGAGACTCCCGCCCTAAGGGTATGTTTATGTATAAGACATGCAGCGGTAAAAAAACTACTTGTAGAAATCGAATTTGACATCGCCTGCCTCCCCCTTCACTTGGCTCGAATACGCTTCGTCCAAATCGGATTGGATTATGTTATATCTGTTCTTTCTGACAGCCCGCAATCCCGCCTCCTGCATGATAGCGGCTATGATTGCCCCTGACAATGGATCGTTGCGGATGATGAGAGAATCCAAGTCAACCTCGGGCGATAGTGACATCTTCGCGGAAATGGTCGTGAAAATCAACCGTCTTTCCCGACGATCCCGTAATGAGGGGAATTCAATCTTTCGGTCCAGGCGACCTGGGCGTAGTAGTGCAGGATCCAAAGTGTCGGCTCGATTTGTGGCCATGATGACTTTGACATTGCTGGTCTGGTCAAAGCCATCCATCTGGTTCAGTAGCTCTAGCAGGATGCGCTGCACCTCACGATCTGCGCCGGTCTGAGCATCAAATCGCTTCGTTGCAATGGCATCAATCTCGTCAATGAAGATAATAGCAGGTGAGTTTTCTCTCGCCATTCGAAAAACATCGCGCACCATACGTGGACCCTCTCCCAGATACTTTTGCACAAACTCTGAGCCCACGACGCGAATAAAATTTGCCGTTGTGCTATTGGCTACTGCTTTGACCAGCATGGTTTTGCCAGTACCAGGTGGACCGTACAGAAGGACACCACGAGGCGGGTCGATACCTGCTGGTCATCAGTACAGCCCTGATGACTGAGAACAACATGTACCTACCTATTTGCTTGTAGAGATCAAAATGCGTCAACGGCAATTCCACAGCTTCCCGGATCTCCTGCTTTTGCATATCCAAGCCCCCAACATCTGCGTACGTGACATCGGGCTTTTCATGAGCACCGAGCATTGCTATAGAGGAATCGGCTTCGGGCGGCAGGATGTCGACAAGAGAATTTGAGTGGCGGTGAAGGGCGACAGATGATGATGGCTTGAGCTTCTCTCGATCGAGGGTGGAAAGGATGCGGACAACATAGTTTGAGCCTGTTGATGACTGTACGATACCGGTGCTGCCTACACGTCAGTCGTCGTAATTGGAAGAAATCTTATTAGAAGTTGCATACTTTTGATCGATTGCTTCCATGAATTGGCCGATGACTAGTGGAACACTTTGTATCCGCTTAATTTCTTCTTGTGCTCGTACCAGCTCTCTTTTGAGGCTCCTGCTATCCGTTCAGGGACCGACTTTTGAAAGTCCCATACCACATGCTTACCTCTGCTCATCCTTAATGTACTCTTCTTGTAGATTGATGTACCTATGGCGAGCTTAGTACGCAGATCGACATTTAAAGTAACGAAGCTTACTCGAGATGTCTTTGAAGCTTCTTCAGGGTCGAATACTCGTCGCTGTCATCGTTACCGATGCCTTCGATATCGATGCTCGGTATACTCGATGGCGTTTGCCTCTTGTGGGGCGGAATCACATTCAACGGGTTTTCCACAGCGACGTCTGCCATGACGCACACGGATGTGATGTTCGAAGTCAGAAGTATAGGTAGTCAAAGGGTATGAGGTATGTTAAGGTATCATTGTACAGAATCTGAAGGAGCTATCAGAAACGCGCTAACCTGAAAGGCTGTGTATGTCTTGGCATAGAAATGTAAGCCGTGGACCTCGGGAGCGTGGAGGTTATTGTCCAAAAGTAGATTCACACGATCGAGCTATCTCGTTAATCACTGTAGATTCCTATTCCAACTCATAACACTCTGTTCTAAAGTCTAGACTACATTATAGTACCTGGGATTTATGCACTGCAAGGCCGAGTAAAGTCTCTAATCTACCTAGTGACAATTGAAAGTCTAGGGCTCTCAGGAGAGTAAAGTATGCAGGCTGCCAGCGGGGAGTAATGACGTTGCACCTCCTGATTCGCCCAAGAGGCCTGATGTGATTGGCAAAAGTATAGAGCAAAGCTACACGTGATAAGTAGAGGTCAGAATGTGAAACCAAGACCAGTGCAATGGCAGGCCATGGATGCCATGGACATGTATGGAAAATCCGAATTGTTGATTGTGATTGTTGTCGTTGATGGTGGAAGAAAGGGTGCTGGGTGAAAAGGTGTGAGAGAGAGAGAGAGAGAGAGAGAGATGGAGAGTAGAGCGAGTGGCGCACAGTAAGCGGAAAGTAGGGAGCCAGGCACCCAGGTAGGACTAGGGGCGCCGGGTACTCGTAGGGCTTGGGCAAGGTGGCAGTGGGTGGTAAGGTAAAGTAAGGTAAGGTATTCATCATCTCTCATCAACTCCCCGGCTAAAGATTATCCCCGTCCCATCGAAAAGGGAGAAGACGCAAGGTGCCTAGATGATTATTTCCTGCCCATTATTATTATTTACTGTTTGGCTAAAGGCAAATATTATACGAATGAGATAACAAAGGTAAAGTATTGTATTCCATTCCATTCCAACTCTTCTCAAAGTCACTACTTCCCTTCCCTCGTCGTCTTCTTCTTCTTCTTCTTCTTCCCCCTCTTCTCCTTCTTCTCTTTCCTTCTGCCTTCTGCCTCCTGCACAGACACTCCCGCCCCCTTCATCCAGTCGTACAAAGTCAGCCGCCGCTCCAAGCAAACTCCTCTGTCTATCCAGCACACGCCGGACAATGCCCCCTCATTCACCGACCTACGGTGGATCCGATCCCAAGCCTCTGTCATCGGTCGCATGCTTCTCCGACATCGAATCATTTCTTCTCCATCGCGTTCCACTCGAGCCTTGGCTACCTGTGCTGACTGTCCCTCCTAATGAAGCTCCCTTCCTACTCACCAGGCCGGCTCCATCATTGGCGTAAGTTGTGACTAAGACCTCAGACCTTCGAGCGTCTCTTGATTGACAATCCACACAGCGAACCTACTAGCCGGCCACTCCAGGTGAGCTCTTCTGCGCATCCCTCTCTGCTGTACCCTGCCACAGTCGTCGCGGACACCACACGGCCCTGCTCCTTTCATTCACTGGGCACGCTATGCCGTCTTGGGACACCATATTATCCTACTTTTGTACCCTATTGCCGCGCTACTTCTCCACGTCCTTGTTGGACACTATGCAAATGCTTTGCGCACAGGCTAGTCACATCATGTTATCGGACCGGATGCTGACGACACATGTCAGGAGCAGGAGCAGATGGGTTGCTGCGAACTCCGGTCGATATGAGTATGCCAAACTGGCTCAACGAAGTTCAGCCCTTCCTAAACAATGAAAATGGAGCCTTCAATCCTGCTGGCGACCCCTCCTTGGCCTTTATGCAGACCCCCACCTCATCGTCATTCGAATTCAACCACTTGCAAAATCAACAACTTCAACAGCGCATGCAGAATGGGAATGCGCGCAATGGCTCCCCTGCGTACAACCCCATGTACCCAACACAACCTCTCATACCTTCCAAGCGGCCTCGACCGCGAGAAGATAGCATAGGAGAATCTCCTCGACAGCTCCCTGGCGCCCTCCCTGCATCGCGTTCACAAACGCCCCAGGGGGTGTATCCGGGTTATCAAGGTGCTATCAATGGTAGCCAACAGTTCCCGGGGACACCATCATACCAGCAATTCCAGCAAGCCGGCAGCAATCCGAGTCAATCTCCCATCCTGCCAAATCAGTCCTTCAACCCTCAAGCCCCACAGCAGCGCGTTCAGACAATGTCCCCTTCCCCTTTCTCCCCAGCTGCTCAGAACTTCGGCGGCGCACATGTGTCCCCCCCACAGTCGGAACATGGTAGCCGAGTGAATACCCCTCAGAATGGTGGTCAGCATTATGCACAAGTTATGCCATACGGTCCGGGTCCTGGTCAATCATTCACCCCTCCGATCGGCACGACCGTAAACGGGGCGGCGTTGTCTCAATACAACCAACAACCTCAAAATCATCAGCAACAACAGCTGAGGATGCAACAAGAGGCCCTCCGCATGCGCCAGCTACAGCAACTGCGCCAGCAGGGCGGTGCACTAAATTCTTTGGCACAACCTTCAAATCATATGTCTGCAGGCCAGATTGCAGCGCTTCGCGGACAGCAGGGGCCACCTCGACCAGATAATCAGGGTCAGCTCTTGCAAGCCATT
This sequence comes from Parmelia sp. 050094, assembly GCA_018257885.1. Lineage (NCBI taxonomy): Eukaryota > Fungi > Ascomycota > Lecanoromycetes > Lecanorales > Parmeliaceae > Parmelia > Parmelia sp. 050094. The sequence goes on along the minus strand of JAEUBB010000015.1, from coordinate 170,703 downwards.
GCTCAATTTATGCAGCAACAACAAATGCAATTTATTGATCGACCTCTAATTGCAGGGCGTCACATAAATAGCGTGCAGCTGTTCGTTAACATTCTGAAAATGGGCGGTTCGAAAAGAGTGAATAGTACAGGATCGTGGCCGAAAGCCGCTCAATTGCTAGGGATAGCTGCAGAACAATTTCCGTCCGCCGGTCGAGAGCTCCAGAATTATTGGCATACAAATCTGCTGCCGTACGAAACTTATATGCAGACACAACAGCAACACCGGCAGGCAATGGCAGATCATACAAGGCTTTCTAATCACAATCAAGCTGGAGATGGAAATGTGAGACAAGACGTATTTTCCCCCACAAAGCAAATGCACAATCAGCAGGGGCAGCAGCTAATGCAACCCCCCCCACACATGCATACTCAGTATCAGACACCTCAAAGGCACATGGTCACCACACAACATGAAGCCAGGCCGGCACCACCAAATGGATACATGACACCACAGCAAGGACAAGCTCAGGGACGACCATCCAGTGTGTACATTGCACCGCATCTCGGAATGCAAGCTCCAACGCGTACCGGTCCACCCAAAGAAGCCCAAAAGCCATCCACCGCAGTCAAAAAGGAGACCGATGACAATAGGATGCCGCGGACATCGGAGACAAAAAATTGGAGGCTTGAGCCCAGCTTGGCGGACTTGAATGAGCATAAAATATTCGATGCGACAAGTCTCGACAATGGAGACACAGCACCAACTTATGGGGGTGTAGAGTTGGCTCCTGGGTCAAACTTCCTGGGAACTGTGGATGATCTACTGAAGTACAAGCTCAGCGTACCAAAGGTGGAAGAGCTTGGTGTGATCGATATCCGGGCCCTGATCCTATCTCTGCGTTCAGGTATACACGGAGAAGTGCGCCTTGCGCTTGACACGCTAGCCTCTCTAACCATCGAACAAATCCCGCTACATCTGGACAATTGCGAGGATCTGCTTGAGGCTCTGATCAATTGTGCTGAGGACCAAGTAGACTTGCTCGCGGACCACGCTGCTGAAGTTTCAGACGCTATGCTCCTCAGCTCGTACGAAGAGGTTGCTAGGGGCTGTAAGATCGAAACTGCCATGCTTCAGGATGTACCGGAATTTGGCAGCCTTGAGTATGATCTTGATCGGGCAGTGGACAGGCTCATATGCGTGACCACAATACTCAGAAACTTCTCGTTCCTGGAGCATAACCACACAGCCTTGGCAGATCCTATGGTGATTCGGTTTATGACCACTGTAATCCGATACCTTGGCACGCGTACTATGCTACTACGCACAAATCTGAACGCTTTAGACTTTAGCAAGGATGTTCTCACGTTCCTCACCAACGTTTCCCAACGTATCGACCTGCCAGGAAAAGAAGAGGCCTTGTGCATACTCCATTTCTTACTATCATTCGCGCCATCGCCTGCGCCTCGGAGCGCTGAGGACGAAGAGATCTCTTTCTCTGCCTATATTCCAGCAATCCATCGCTACTTTCCACACGCAGTCGACAGCTTAGCGAAACTGCTTGCTCGAGGTGATCCGAACCGGTCGTTCTATAGATCAATATTTGCCGCAGACAGTTCTTCTACCCCTCCTTACGACCTGTCGACTCGGGCTTTTGGTCTGGCCACAGCGGCGATACCTGAATATGGGCACGTCAATACTGCAGGTCTCGTCAAGCTCCGCGCCCCCTATCTCGTGCAAGGTCTCTTAGCCGCGGAAATAATAGTCGGCCTCATACCAGCATCGGAGCATGAGCTCGCGTACTTATGGCTTACATCTCGGGATGGCTTCATCTTCAGCCTAACGAGGATGGTATGCGAATTCAGCAGACAGCCGCAGCCTTCGTCCCAACAGCGACATGTTTCAGGTCGGATGCAGGACAATGATCCCCATGGTATCATTACGATCACCAATCGTGGGCTTGCGGTACTAAGGAAGCTCGCCGAAAGAGCGAAGGATGCACTTGGCAGCGCAAAAGGACTGCCACCAGAAGTGATGCCTGACAAACGGAGTGTTCTTTCAGCTTTGGTACAAGCCAATACGGGGGACATTACCGTAGCAATGCTCTGCGGTCTATCTGGACTGGATGCCTGAGAATGCCTACAGTACTGGCACGAGTCTGCCGCGTGCATTTTTGCTTTAGGGGCTGCGAAGAGTATTTGAGCCGAAGGGTCATGATAGATTTGATGTACAGGTGTGACGTTGTGCTAAGCACATGGATCTGTAATCTTACAAGCAAGCCATGGTGTTGGGAAAATGGGGGAGCGAGGCTGTATCTGAATAAATTGGCTTGCGCAAAGATGCCTTTGATTTGTATACTCCTTCCTGCGCTCAATGTTACACAGGTATAATCCATACTGAATGGGCTCCGGGTAGAGGACATTCCTTCAACGAAAATTGGCACTCGATAGCATACATCAGAAATGTCGCTCCTCCAAGAATCTTTTAATGTCATCCCTATACCAACCCTACAAAGACATTAATGTTAGCAGTCTCTCACCTATGGGCGCTCCTTTCCAGTACTTGTTCATGCACCCGCTCTCCGCACGTGTTAACGCACCTTTATAATAATATGCCCCGTCAATCGATTAACAACGACGGTATCCTCTTTCAAGGCTAACGTCGCCACTATCTCTTCCCTAAGCTTCTCGACGTTCCCTTGAATCTTCCGTATTCGAGTTTGATGGAGATTACCCCCACGTTTGGCGAGGTGATAGACTGGCAATTTTTGTGAAGCAGTGCGGTGAACGTGGTATGAGAGGGGAGAGAGGGCAGCAAGATCGATTTGCGCCAAGGGCTCAACTGCTGGAGAGGCCAATGGTAAGTTTTGCGCCTTTGGTACAACTGTGGTAGCTGCTCGCATTCAGGCATCAGTAGAGAGACATTTGATCGTAGTACGTGAAGGCCATTACCTCGTTGGCACAGACGAGGTAGGCTTGATATTTGGCGCTGGAGAAGAATGATGGAGGAGAGACGAGGAAGTGCAAGAGGGCGCAGGAAGGGCATGGAAGGTGCTGGAAGCATTTTGTCGGGTACGAAACAAAGACAAGTGCAGTAGTTCGAGGGTTGTATACCTTTTTACCTACTTATACCAAGTCTCTATACGATCATCTAGGAAATCTTGGCGCCAAGACGCCCCCACGAAGGCGTCCTGCTTAAATCAATCGTCTTGGTCGGATCTCCCACATATGAATTTTTCCACATCAGCCCAGTTATGACAGACAATACTCCCACCTCAGCTGGAGCCATACTGAATGGCAAGGCTCAGACGGCGTCCGCAGAGATTTCCGAGGAAAATGACCTCCTTCCCAAGCTCATCCCCCATCTCGACCGCCATCTAATATTTCCTCTACTCGAATTCCTGTCCGGTCAAGAGGGAGATGACAGCACAAACTCAGACATCACAAGGACAAAGTACGAGCTTCTCAAGCAAACCAATATGACCGACTACGTTGCAAGTCTGTGGCAGGAACTCAATGACAGCGATGATGTGCCTGAAGAGTTTGTGAAAAAGAGGGAAGAGGTTCTGCAACGATTGTCTCTGTTCACGGAAGAGACCAGTCAGATAGATGAGCTGCTCAGTGATGATAGTGTCGTGTCAAATCTTCGCAGCGACAAAGTGGCCAACTTGAAATTCCTCGAAACTAACCATGGAGTCACAATCGAAATGGTAGACATGCTCTACGACTACGGCCGTTTTCAGTATAGCTGTGGAAGCTATGCCAATGCTGCCCACCTCCTTGACCAGTTCCGTATTCTCTCCACCGATAATGACAAAGCCACGTCCGCTACCTGGGGCAAACTTGCCTCAGATATACTAACCACCCAATGGGACGTGGTCATGGAGGAGGTCAACAAAGTGAAAGAGAGTATCGATACCAAGCTTTTCAATAATCCCTTAGCACAATTGCAGCATCGAACATGGCTTATCCACTGGTCGCTCTTTCCATTTTTCAACTACGAACCCGCTCGCGATCAGATCACAGAACTCTTCTTCTCTCCCGCTTTCATAAATACCATTCAGACCAACTGCCCCTGGATCCTACGTTATCTCGCCGCTGCCGTTATTACCAACAGATCACGAACGCGCAACACAGGCCAGTACCAGAAACAGCTTAAAGATCTTGTGCGGGTGGTGCGCCAGGAAGGCTACGAATACCATGACCCAGTCACAGGCTTCATAAAGGCGCTTTACATCGATTTCGACTTTGAAGAAGCGCAGAAGAAATTGGGCGAAGCGGAAGAAGTTCTCAAGGGTGATTTCTTCTTGAGTGCTGCGGCGGAAGCCTTTGTGGAGGCTGCACGGCATCTGATAAGTGAAAGCTACTGCAAGATTCATCAGAGGATCGATATTAGAGACCTAAGCAGGAGATTAGGCTTGGAGATGGAGGAAGGCGAGAAGTGGATTGTGAATCTGATCCGGGATACGAGAATGGATGGGAAGCTGGACTACAAGGAAGGGACGGTACTGATGAATCACCCAGCAAATTCGGTATACCAACAGGTAAGCATAACTTTTGGAATTTACTCGCGACATGTCTTGTGCTGAGTTGAGGACAGGTCATCGAGCGAACCAAGGGAAGTTTCTTCAGGACCTCAGTGCTGAGTGCTGCCGTCGCCAAATAATGATGCCATGAGGGCCCGCTATAGGTGCCATTGCATAGCGTCTGGGGTATCTGTGGACCCTTTTCAAGGGTATATGAATTGTACGAATTATTTGGTGGCACAAGGTAGTATTGCGTGGGTGTTTAGCAAATAGACAAAATCGACACAACAGACAGTGGGAGATTGTAAATAGGAGAGTGTAGCTGTGACACCATGTTCTTTGGCCCTGATTGCCTTTGAAGGGGAAAGGGGAGAGGAGTTGAGAATCAGAGGGTGCAATTCCACAATAATGTACTCGTCAGCACTCATGACGAAATATAAAGTACAGGTACTCTACCATCGGGCTGGGTTACCTTGGACCATTAGACCCAGAGTCTCTAGCTTACTCTACCTTTGCCCAATCTTATGTTTTCTTCTCTTCTTCTCTTCTCTTCTTCTTCTCTTCTCATCATGTCGTCCGAGGGGTCTCTCGCCTCGACCACAACGCTTGAACTTCTCGACCATCTTAATCATCATCTTCGTCGTCTTCTTAATCATCTTCTTAATCATCTTCTTCATCGTCTTCTTATTCATCTCATCTTTGACCTCCCCATCATCATGCATCCATCCAGAAGAACCATTCAGCCATCAAACATTACCCCAACGCGACGTCTAGATGACATTGTCTACTGGGAGCCTCCTAGGCATACAGCCTCATCTCTCAACCTTACTCCTTGCAGTATCTTGTATCAGTCATGGTAATATTCTCCTTCTGCCCAGCCTCAAGCTCATGTCCCATCCTACAATCGAGTCTGTTCAAGGCACAAGCTAATTGATATCCTACATTTTCTCTACACAATAAGCCTTGTCCATTCCCTCTTTGACCCTTCCTTTCGCCACAGCTCTAATGAGAGCCCGTTTCAGCATCCCCGCTATCATTACCAGATGTCTCTTGCGCATCCCACAGAGTCGAGTACACACCGCCTTCATCAACCAGTTGGGCGTGCGTGCCACTCTCCGCCACATGCCCATCCTGTAAGACAATGATCTTGTCACTGTCGAGGATCGTCCGAAGTCGGTGCGCCACGAAAACGCTGGTCCGCGCTTTCTCCTTGAGAATGCTGTTGATGTTCTGCAGCAGCGATTGCTCCGTGTACGTGTCCAAAGCCGACGTGGCTTCGTCGAAGAATAGCAACGGCGGGTCTTTCAGTATCAGTCTTGACACTGCCAGCCTCTGTTTCTCTCCTCCGCTGATCATCATTCCTCTTTCACCCACCATGGTGTTGTAGCCGTCAGGAAGGCTTTCGACGATATCGTGGACCCTCGCCCGCTTAGCAGCATAGCGGACTTCTTCAGATGACGCATTCATGTCTCCATAGCGGATATTATGCTCAATTGTGTTGTTGAATAGAGGCGTGTCTTGAGGCACGACTCCTATAGCTTTGCGTAGGCTTTGCAAGCTGACGTCTCGTATGTCCTGCTCGTCTATCAGGATTCGCCCCGTTTCTATGTCGTAGAACCGGAAAAGCAGCCGTAGGATGGTAGATTTCCCACAGCCGCTTGGCCCTACAATGGCTACCTTTCGACCTGCCGGAATAGTGAAACTAAGATTCTGCAATATTGGCCTGTCCTTATGGTACCCAAAAGTCACGTTCTCAAATCTGATCTCTCCTCCCTTGGTCAATTGGAGTGCTTTCGGCTTCTCGGGTTCTTTGACGGCTATATTGACCTTTTGTAGATTAAACAGCGTCTCCATATCCAGCAACGATTGCCTCAGCTCTCGATAAACAGAGCCAAGAAAGTTTAGGGGAACGGAGAGCTGGAAGACCAGCTGGTTGACCATTACGAGGTCTCCAACGGTGAGGCTCCCCGTTGCGATACCATCGGCTGCAAGGTACATCATGCCGGACAGGGCGCTGGAGAAGATGAGGTTCTGGCCTGCATTCAACAAAGAGAGCGAGGTGGTGACTTTGATGGAAGCTTTCTCATAGTTGCTCAAAGCTTTGTCGTATCTACCTACTTCGAATTTCTCGTTGTTGAAATATTTGACGGCTTCAAAGTTGATGAGGGAGTCAACCGCCACCGTTGCACCCTGATTATCTGCAGCATTTGCCTGCTTTCGAAACTTCGTTCTCCAGGATGTGGTGATGACCGTGAATCCAGTGTAAGCGACCATGGTCGCAGCAGTGATGGCGGCAAACTTGGGCCCATATTGATACGCCAAAATGCCACAAACCATAGAGATCTCCAACGCCGTGGGAATAATGTGAAAGACCATTGACGTTAACAGAAAACTTATACCTTTCGTCCCCCTGTCAATGGCTCTTGTTAGGCCTCCTGTTTGCCTGGATAAGTGAAAATTGAGGTCCAGCCGGAGGAGATGCTCGAAGACATTGCACGCGACACGGCGGATTGCTTTCTGAGCAACGCTCGCGAATACTGCGTTTCTTATTTCCTGAAAAACAGCGGCCCCAATCCTAGTAGCACCATCTGAAGACATCAATAAGTAGAGGCATAAATCTCAAGCAGAGATTTCTTACAAGCCACTATCATGGCTCCACCCACGGTCCAAGCTGTTCCTCCCAGAGCAACGAAGTCAACATTCATGGAGTCAACAATGCTCTTAAAATAGAACGGGACTTGTACGTTCAGGACCTATGTTTGTTGAGTCCATTGAGAGACTTAAGCATCAAGTACATAATCCCTACCTTTGATCCAACGAGTAGTGCTAGTGCAGTTCCTACTCTAGCTCTCGCTCCAAGGTCATCCTAGGTGTATCATTAGGCCCTTGGCCGTCATTCCAATGTATATGCCGGTCATACCTTTGGCCATATGTACTTGGTCATTTCCTTAATTATGATCCAATCTGCGCGCCGTTGTTCTTTGTTGGAAACCGTCTGCTCTGCGAGCAGAGCGTCCGTCTTGGGTGCTTCAGCAGGCTTTGCCTTGCTTGGCGCCTGATACGATTCCGGCGTGATGCTTTCAGGTCGTTCGGGGCGTACGCGGACCTCGCCCCGTGCTCTCTGCCGCCTCTCGCTGTCATTTTGTAGTAAATGGTTCGTATCTGTCAAATGTCGAAGAGGTAAAAAGCGCGGTTTCTGTGCGAATAGATATCTAGATATGGCATTTGAAGGCTTTAGAGGTCTGCAACAAGGCGCGCACAATGTGGAGGAGAGTGGGGGCATCCTATGTATGATATTGCAATGATCATTCACATATTATGGTCGCCTGGTACCATTGCATTGATGTGCATGACCAAGATATCTCAGTATACGGAGTATGTATCACGGCGTCAGCAAAGCCACGAGCCTTGAGGACCGAGATAGCTATTGCTACTGCCTGAGATTGTGGACTCGACAATGATCGAAGCCAGCAATTACGACGAGTTTATCGGATTCAGATGGGATTCAGTATGTGGTGTATTACCTTACCTTACTGCTATCGCTCTAGCGCATGCACAAATTACTGCATTTCTTGGCATATATTCTCCCCACGCGGCTGTGAGCTATCTTTCAATCACTGATAGAATCACAGGCATGTAGGTTTGGGGGTTTGGGATAGATACTCTATGTTTCAACTCATCTCCATCTTCTGCTCTACAAAATGCCCCCAAAACCAGAACCGTTGGCCTCGAGTGGTTGATTACCCCATAGGAAAGAGCTGATGTTTCAAGTCTTCTACAAAGCGGATTTTGAATATGAGATTATGGAATCAATAGAATTGAACATGTTTAATGTCGAAATAATGTAGAATGATAGATATACTTATGATTGATGGAGAATATAGAGTATGCCAAGCCAAGAGTTGCGAGGCTTTGCGCATACACTAATAGTGCGGTTGTTTTTCAACACGGCTCAGATGGTCCTGTCTGTTGTTAGCTATGCCCGCTCCGTTGAGAGGCACAGAGATCCTCAAGTCAACATGTTGGAGAGCTCATACACCATTCCACTTCCGCCCAGCCATCTGGCGACAAAGTCTGCACATATCTACTCCCTCTGCAGACCCTCTTGATGTCGTCCCTTCTGACCTAGTCTCGAATACGAATGGGGCTACACCAGGTCTGTTGAAGCTGTTGAAGACCCAGAAGTGCAATTTAATACTAACAGTCTTGAAGATGCCAATTTCCAAGTCATTGGCTCACCTTTCTCTCTCCTCTCGGTTTCCCTCTCAGCATCTCAGAATCTCTACACTCGGAAAGGTTCACTGGTAGGAGTGGGAGGGAAGGCCGAGAACGTACCAGAAGCTTGATTGCACAAGGTTTTCTACACACGCTGACAAAGAAGTAGGCAGTGTCAACTCTTTCAATACTGGAACCCTTTCGCAGAGCTTTTCTACGGATACCATTTCTCTATCAAAGGATATCATCTACTACCCCCATCACGACCCTCATATCTACCAAAGCGTCCCACACTTCAATGACAACGGTCAATCTCGATGGAACTCTCGATTGGATGGTTACTGGGAAAGCACTTCTTGCTTGGACTGGGCAGACGCTCTCTATCACACCCACTCTGAACCGGAACATGGTAAGCACCAATATTCAATCGTAGATGGAAGCTGATCATTCAAGAGTCTTGCGCACTGGGGTAGTTCTCAAGTCACGGGAAGGGGACTTCTTGCCCTTGCAGGTCAAGGCTCTATTTCCCAAATTAACCTCCAACCAGGAGAATCATATGTGGTCCACCCAAGGTTTGTTGCGGGTGGTATGGCCGCTAGACCTTCACTGTTGACGTTCACTCTAGCAATGTCGCTGCATATAGCATGAACGCTAGCCCACCTCAGCCCTACCGTTTGAAGTCGTCCTCGCTGCGCTTTCAGATACCGGAGATGGGCGCCTCTAGGCTGCTACCAGACTCAAGGTTCATGAGAGCAATGCGCAATTCACAAATGTGGCAGACGATCACAGCTGTATTCTTCAGTGCTCGCACATGGGTGAAAGCGACCATTTGGGGCGATAGGGTTAGTCGCACCTCATGACACAGCTATGAGAAGTCCTAATGGAGATCAGCTTTTCTTGCAATTCTATGGGCCAACAACAATACTGCTACAGACACGAGCATCTAGAATACGCGACGTTCTGTCATCTGACAACGTCAATGAGATTGCCGACACACAACCGGGGCTGAGCGTTTCACAAGAGCGAAGCCAAGCCGACTCTGAGGTTTCCGAGGCCAAATCTTTTACCAATATCAAAGCTCCTCGTATGAGTACGGCAAGCATCGGCACTGATGGAAAGGTAACATTCGAGCCAACCGGCTCAAAGTCTTGAGGCAGTTTGCTTCTGCGATAAGACATCCTTGGTAGTAGGCTTAAGTAGGCTTTGTAATTGTACCACACCCCGCCTCTCCTTGTTTGCATTATCCCACACTTGTACAGGCAATCAGGTACCTGCGGACTCAACTCTTCAATGCGCTCCCGCGTAAAAGTGCTAGCGAAGATTCCCCTTTCATGATTGTATTCTAATCTAGAATTTCATAATACCGCACACTCGCAAACCAAATGCTATCGGCCTTGTTCCTTCACATCACTTCGCTAACCCCAAATACTAGCTTGGCATACAGCATCTTTCTGGCTCACAGTCTTTGCCACGCCCGTTGCTCCTCGTCGATTAAATCAATGGCATCCACCAATACCCCATCCGCGGCTTGAGCGTACACCAAGAGTCGAGAGGCAGTATCACTGTCGTGCCCCCCAAAGCCAAGATCCAGGAGTCGCTCAACGCAGTAATGGATCTTGCCCACAGTGGAATTGTCATGATGCTGATCATCGTATCCCGCCGCTGCAGAAGGCGACCGTCGTAATTCTACGTCAGGTCGAGGAGGCCTTTCGGGATGCTTATGATTGGCACCTAGAGGCCTGACTGTGCTGTCACTAGCCCTGTAGAGACCCCTGCGCTCAAATTTACCCCATGAGACTCTTCCTGTGCCATCATAAACCTCGGAGTAAGGTCTTCGACGTCTTCCGCAGCGTCTATTGTCTGTGCCAGCAATAGTGGCATTCCGACGAACAAAGGGCTCCGCTTCCAGAGGGTCAAAAGGCCCTGCTAACCGGGCCGCGGAATTCGGCATGACTTCGTGTCCATTTTGCTGTGCAGTATGCTCGTGGTGACCATGTTGAAATTCGCGGGATGCCTTAGTGCCCCTAGAATTGCTCATGTATGACAAGCTCCCATTTGGAGGCGCAAACTCTCCAGCCTGACTTCCATGCATATATTGACGGGGAGCTCGCTGGGGAACTAACGGCTTCATACTCGGCAGTGCTGGGAAAGTTGGAGCAGTTCCAAAGTTATCTCCCTCGAACTGGGCTAATGTAGGAAAGTGAGTATCGAGTGGAGGCGAGCTTGCACCCTGGACTTTGTATTGTTCATCTAATGACCTACCGGATTGAGATCGTCGGAGATGGTCAACATATCCTGGGCGATTAGGGAGAGAGACTGGCCCTGGCTTGCGAAATTGTGATTCTTTGCTCATGGCAGTCCCTGAGCTTGGAAGGCTTTCCGTTTCTAGCTGTGGGCTCGCAGGTTTCCAAGAGACGTACCTTGGCGCAGCTGCATGATTCGACGCCGGACTAAAGGCCAGCTTAGATGGATCAGCACTATCGCTCAATGTGGATTCGTTGCTCTTATGTACGGCGATTGCGCCTTCTTCCGGGTCTTTGTCGTGCGGTACGCCCAACGCAGTGGAGCTCGTGCCTATTTCTACTCCTTCCGATCCACTACGAGGGGCCGAGGCAGTCCTTTGCCAGTTTACAGCCGTCTCCCTTCCTAAAGCGGCGGTGAAGCCCTCCGTCAGACTCTGAAACCCGAGAACGGCGTCGTCAATGAGCTGTGTATCGGCGTTTCGAGTTCTGTCTGCTGCTTGACGCGAAACGATAGATGCTTCTTGCAGCCCTCGTGAAATGCTATGAATGCAGGCACTCAGCCCGCTTATAGCAACACTAGCAGTACGAATGCTATGATCTATTGCTGTGGAAAATTCTTGGGGAAATGCCGTATCCCCAGCAGTGAGCCCCTGCAGACGCTCATTTATGAGGCCCAAAAGTGCCTGGGACCCTTGAGGCAAAGACTGTTCGTGCGATTCGCTAGAGAGATCGACCTGCACAGCCGGTTCGGGTACCAGACTCTGCACAGCAGCTGATTCAGATCCCATGTTTTCCTCACTGTCTGTAGCCGAGATCTTCTTGGCCAACTCCGCTTCAAAAACCTCCAGAAGCGACGGCTGGCCATGTCCAGGCACTTCTTCCTTATCTGCGGTACTTGAGATGTCTCTTACTTCGTCCTGAGCATCTTGACGCTCGTCAAAACGGGTTGCACGCGTCCCGCTATACGAGGACCAGCGATTTTTGCTGATCCCGTTTTCCAAGGCTCCTGTGCGGCAAGATCTTGAGTGGCGAATAGGATTTGTCCGGCAGCGAAGTTTGTCGCCAGCTACCTGCGCCTGTCTTTTCCCCTCCGAGGTCAGACCAGGACCATCAAAGGCTAGAGACAGGCTGGCAGACGCTTTTGGAAGGAATGCCGATGTGGATGATTTGTAATTTGCCCATCGATTTTGATGGCCGTCAACTGCAGTCATCGTCGACCGTGATTGGTCACCTGCAGCTTGTGCCTGCATCCATAAGTAAATTATTGATTGTTCTATATCTACCTCAATAGGGTACCACCTGACTTACCTGCCCCCTTCCCTCCACAACAAGATTTGATGCTCCATTGTCGTCTATTGTTACCGAGGCTGAGCGATCCAGGTCCGTACTTGAGACCCTCGGACTGAGCGCATACCCGACGGTCGCCTGAGGAGATACAGGACTGGGCAGCTGTACTTGAGGTGGTCTCGTGGCATTGAAATGGTGTACACGACAATCTTCGAACTGTTGCATCTCCGGCGTGTTGTACAAGGAGTCTGACTTTGTCTCATTGATACTTTCACAGCTTCCACATTGTTCAGAATGAGAATCAAACTCATAGATTCTACGGGTCATTCCTTCTTTGCCCAAAGTCCAATGCATTGCATCAGCTGATTGCCAAGTCACTCCGAGTTCTTCTGCAATCGGATTCCATATTTCCGCTCTCCGCCTGTCAAAGGGTATTAGCATCAAATTCTCCTCTTTAGATGACCATTCGTTATCTCCTTTCATCGACGGGATAGCTACGCTTACCTCTCATAAAAACTCGCCAGACGGTTTTTCTTCTCTGCGCTCCATTCAGTGCCATCGTCCTGATCTTGGGGTACAGATACGCCCTCCGAGTCCTTTATATCTTGCCAAAGCTTTTGGACGTCATCGCGGTCCTCAATCTCGAATACGTGATGCTCGGAAGGCTGAAGACTATCGAATTGGTCGGCTGGAAGGCCTGATGAAGGTGGTAACAAGGGCTCTTCCAACTTGTCCGTCAATTCTCTAGAGGACCCAAGCTGTGTAGTAACTTTAGGCACAGAACATAAACAAGCTCTCGGGTAGAAAAGAGCCTACTGTGATCACATCTCCGTCATCTTGGTCCAAGTATCTAAGTGTTGCTGCCGGGTAAGTAGATATAGTCTGATCGTAGCACGGGGCAGTGATTCGAACAAGGGAGTCTCGAGAAGATTTCGGCCAGGTGGAAGGCTGCAGATTTCGGATGTGAAATGGGGGTAACATTTTGCCAGACCAGAATGGTTCGTAGTGATAGTAAAGAGATCATGGATGGAGGGGGATAAGTTCAAGTCGGTTTACACTGTCGCTGTCGTTGACCGAACTGTTGCCTAGTACGGATTACGGCGTTGAGCACCGCGCTTTCCGCGCTTACGAGGATTTTACGTATGCCAAGACTTGCAACCAACCAACCAAGCCAACCTGCCCAGCACCACTAGTGCCAACTCTTGGCGGAAACCATCCGATCAGCTGCGTGGTAGACTCAAGCTGCATCTTCAACGCAATTAATTCCCTTTTACTCTTCTCACGGCAGAAATGTAGAACGACTGGCTTCTCGGGCGAGTAGAGAGTCCATACCCTACTGCTGCATCTAGGTAGAGCCTCGGAGAGAGAAACATGTTCATCAGGAAAAATTACGAGCTTCAAGGTGAAAGGACTGTGAGGTTCGATATCCTGACAATTGCGCAGCTCAAAAGCCTATTGATATATATACTTTTTTGAGGACAGCTTCTCTTCATACATCAATTTTCGCTCCCTAGTCCTGCCCTTTTTGCTGTAGCTTGAAACCCCCGGGAAGCTGGCGTTGAAAAATTTGACTAGGGTCGTACTTTTCGCTCACCCTCTCTAGCTTCGCCTGACTCGCAGTCCCATAACCAGCGATTGGATCTTGGAAATACGCAGCGTAATTCAAATACAGGTAGGGATTATAGGTGTTCATAGCTTTAGAAGCAGCTTCCGCTCGAGAGAAGAGGCTGCGAGATGCTTTATCGATACGCGCATCATCGGCTTCCTTGGCCCATTGAATAGTGAGAAGAACGTTCACGACATCACCGTCCTCTGGGCCTAAACCAAGAGAGTTGCCACCATTGGCAGGTCCATACCCGATGACAAGTTGAGGCAGTGGTTGGAAACTCAGACTGAAGGTCAAATTCTTGACGTCCGAAATAGCCTGGACAGTCTGGTTGGCTAGATCGAAGAATTTCTCCATCATCGTCGCGTTGTTCCTGAAGGTGGCAGTAACAAATGTTTCTCGGCTGCCAGATGGGTTCCTCGCATCAATCTCAACCGTGAAGTCGGTCAAATTGGAAATCCGCATCGTGTTGAATGTTTGAGGAAGATCTGTAAAGTCTTTGAATGCCGCCGGGTATGCTACAGGCTTCGTGTACTCATAGTCGCTATTCGTAACATGAATAAAAATTCGAGGCGAGCATGGTGGTTGTGGGATGTTCTGACCTTGCAATGAACCACCCTGTGCTGGCAGTATAGGCATAGCTATTTATGAGGGCTGAGTATGGGTCATAGTTCGAACTTCTCGCGAATTTCTCGAAATACTGAAATTGCTGGAATCTGGTGCTGATATCTTGACCAATGAATCCGCCCCAGAACTAAAGAAAATAGATCAGCATTGTCCTTGGTCTCTGTTAGGGTGATTATTGTCGAAGGCCATGAATAGGAGGTGCCATTTGGGTAGCGTAACCTCATTGATCTAGGGGGCACACCTTTCCTTGTTCGAACACCTTCATATCAAAGCTAGTGACAATACCAAAATTACTTGAGCCACCCTTGAGTGCTGCAAAAAGATCAGGATGTGACGTTAGATTTGCGTTTATAATCCGGCCAGAGGCAAGAACAACCTGCAGCGTTCCCGTTTCAGATCCTTCCGCAAACATAAACAGACTTGGGCGGCTCACCTGGAAATTAATTACGTTGTCACTGTCAATGTTTCGAAGTCAGCGTCGCTCCTCCAAAGGGAGACCCCAATAAATTAGAAATTTCGAACGTTTCAAAAATTGCTTGCTCCCGGAATAAGTCTTGTAGCTCGCAAGACGATCCGCGGGAGGTACTTTCTGCTCTGGGATTGTACATACCAAACAAGGCCAAATCTTGGACTAAAAAATGAGAAGCCTCCTCCGAGAGTAAGCCCGCCCACACCAACAGTTGAAGCACGACCACCGACTGTGGACAAATTTCGGGCATCAAGTTCCAGATACACGGCTTCCCATCTGTTTCCGGGACCTACATTGACCGACTTCTGGTCACTGGAGACTACGATTTGGTTCAAATTGGTCAGATCGATATTGACGCCGTTTTGAATGCTTGCAGAACCTGCGAACGGAGTATGCCTGGTTCATGTAAGCCGGTGTTCTTGTGGACGGCAACCCATGGGGATAGGCAGCTTACCCGCCACTTTTGACAGCGAATTTACAGCCCTCGACACTGGTTAATTTGGAAGCTATGTTGAGCACGAATACTGTGGTTGAGACATCGGTAGGGCTCTCAGCAGTGACCACGCATGCAGGCGATACAGCTTGTTCTTGCAAAGACCAATAGGAAGCGAGCGATGCTGTATATGGCGCCCCACCGGCAGTGGATACTTTCCCCGGCAACAAGAAAGAAAGGGCATTGCACTAAGCGCGATGTCAGACACAGTCGTCCATAAAAGCCATGAATTTGGTATTCGACGGAAAAGACTGCAGTTTCAGATGCTGTAACTAGAAGCAGAGTCAGGAGAACAAACACATGTTGGATGTTTCTTCAAGACTGCCTTGACCGCAGTCAACTCATCAGGGGTTGCGCTGGACGCTAAAGGATTGAAGAAAAGGCATGCTGCTGCGGCCGAGAGCAAGGACCGGAATATGCCCATAACGATGCAGTGCTGGATCAAAAAGGGGGGTTGTGATCAAGTATTGTATGAGGATGCTACAAGGGTGAAGGGGAAAGGTCAGGGTTCCTAGTGCTGCTATACATGATGCACCTCGGCAGGAAAACATTTGGGAGGCGTGATGGGCAAGGCACCAAGTTGCATTTGGGCATTTGGGCATTTGGGCAAAGAGGCAAAAAAGCCGGCTGCGTCAGATTTGCACGGGAATGGGATGCACGTTGGACGGATAAGCGGGTCAAAGCCTCAAAGGTTGCTCGGATATACGAAATACCGTAATAATAATGAGATACAGGACCGTTGTTGATCTAATGACGTTATGATACTTTATGACGCCAAGTTTACGGCACGGCTTTGAGGAGTGAAGTCTAATTTCTTCAACAACCATGTTTAGCATCTTTAGTTGCGGAACCAGAATGTAGAGTACCTACTTCCCGTACTTTAGCACTATCCACCGCAATCCAAGCGAGATGGAGCCCTGTACCAAGGGGAGAAGATGTGATATATGATTGGTAAAGGTGATTGGGACCGAGTGGACTTCAGAGCATGCATGCCATGTAGAATTGTACGTATAAAGTATCTTGGGGAGAGGGAGAGCGGGGCAAGGGAGAAGGTGAGTGTACCGTATCATATGAAAGTGGGTACGAGAATGTGGCTAAGGTAATAAATTCAAGGCGAGAGGCAAAAGGCATGGGAAAGGGTGGGGAGCACGGCATTGTTCTTCAAAGGTAAAGGTGCTAAGGTAACACGGTACCGTAACTACTCATCATCGTTTCACAGTACCCTAACCCTGCTCTAATAATGTAGGTATCGTCAGTCCATGATCAACGACGTGCGAGGGGTGTGGTCGTGTCCCCTGCACAAGCAGCCAATATCAGCCAACATCAGCCACGGCACGCCACTGAAATGTGGTATACCCGCAAATCACGGGTCTGAAATTCACACCCGCTGGACCAAATAACAATAATAATAATGCGCAGAAAAGGCTGGTCGATTATCCGGTCCGTCCCCTGTAAAACTATGGTAACGTAGTTGGTGACCATCCTGGACCAAGACCAGACGGGGAAGTGCGCCAACATGGCTGCCGATCAGTACTACTATCCGTGCTCATAAGTGACAAGTCCGATAAGTCATTGTACCTAGTCCACCTCGGTTGCATGGCAGCCATGCTCGTTGCTAACGTTGGGTGGAACCACTTAATTATATAGTGCCTTAAATTGAGACTCCATTGCCGACACTTCAAATTCCAGCATCGTCCTTACGTTTACCCTCGACCATGCCCGTCAAAACCGCCTTTCAGACGCGACACAATTGTGAAGAATCCAGTCTCTGCAAGGCCTGTTGACGGAAAAGGCGTCATGCCGACGGCAACTGAACAGCCTCCTCAGGTGTCCCAAGCCTCTTTTCGGGTACGCAAAGTGCCAAAATTTCCCTCTAACTGTACGTGCTTCGCAGTTTGACATTTCTCCCAACAGGCAGCCACATGGAGCCTCTTCGCCATCGCAGTGCTCTTCTACCTTGCTCGGATCGCTATTCGACTCAAGATATCGCGCCGCCTCTATCTCGACGACGCATGGGCTTCGCTTGCCCTACTTATCCTTCTCGGTCTCGCTCTGGTGCTGACTGTTGCAATTCCCTCAATGTATCAGGTCCTGTACGTAAAGTTTGGAGCTGGTCCTTCCTATTCGGTATTGAGAATGAGTCGCCCAACGTGTCTCGGGGAGCAAGAGGATTTCTACTCCCAATATTCGTCTTGCAACTCCAAGTTCTATCTCGAATAAGCAAAGCTGACTCTGAAATGTGCAAAGGCATGTTGGAGCGGGTCTCGAAGAGCCCAATGGTGATTTCATGAAGAATGCGACATTTTATTTAAAATTGCAGTTCACCTTGACGTATCTTTATTGGAGCTGCCTCTGGGCCGTCAAGGCGTGCTTCTTGTCATTTTACCATCGTCTCACCCATAATCTCAAGTACTGCCGGCAAGCATGGTGGGCCATTGTTGTCATCACCCTGCTCTCCTACATTGGTGCCATCATCACGTAGGTGGACTGTGTTTCCCCGCCTCAAGATCCAAGATCGACAAGTTGATGGTAGGGAGTACAGATATCCGATTTCTTGTTCGTCATTCATATTGGGTGAGTTATTGTATGCCCAGCACTTTACTATACCTCGAAAAGATTGTTGACGGAGTCGTAGGGCAATGCGAGAGTCAAATACATGTGTCTCGTTCCCTTGTGTCACTCCGATACAGCACAGCTGTCGACATCATAACCGACGCCCTAATAATAGCGCTTCCCCTCTACTTAGCCTTCCGCGTTCAGCGTCCGTTGTTTCAGAAGCTCGCACTTGTTGCAATATTCAGCCTCGGCATTGTAATCATAATATTTGCAATCATCCGAATTGGTAAGCATTTGCGCGGATTCTGCTGCAAATTACGCACCTTTTTACCAATAGAAATCGTCTTAGAAAGTCAATGCTAACCTTGCGGTCTTGGAGCTGTCACAAATCAACACAATTCTCATCCTGAGACATCATGGTTAAACCTGTGGTCTCAGATTGAAGCAAGCGTCGCGGTTGTAATCAGCTCTTTGGCGCCTTTCAAATCGCTCTTTAGCCGCCGGAATACGAAAACCTCTGAGGAAGAGTCATCTGGCAAAGGCCCATTGGGGAGGTCTGCAGGTCCCAGGTTAGGTGCTTACCCAACAGCAATCCAGTTAGACGAGCGGAGTCGCGAGATCGCCATTCACCAAAATGGGACCATTGGATTGGCGGGCAGGGAAGATTCCACAGAAAGAATACTAAGGGGGTACGATATTGCCGGAAAGGTATGACATCAGGGAAGTCCTGCTGGTTCCATCATATAAGCCTTCATTGAGGATCCTAGTCTATGTAACGAGTAACGAAAAGTGATTCGCATGTAGCAGATGCCATCTTGAGAGTGTGCGTTGATGTCCTCGCTCGATGCACTTGGGGATGCTATTTGCGAGCACCACGAGGAACGTCAGGTGTCCAAGATCCAACGGTAAGGGGGAAGAATGATGGATCTATTCTCTCGCCCTCAGCCATGTTTTCAATCATGACATGGGATTCTTACTGACAATCCACGCCCACTTATGGCCCGAAAAGTTGGGTGGATAGTATGTCAAAATTAGCTCGCCTACTCGTAACGAAGTCGTCTAGAGTATCCCTCAAGGTAAAGTACGTAAAGTACCTAAGTGACAGCCCGTCAGCCTTAGGGTTCTTGGCGTTCAGAATGCGTAAGGTAGGTTTGGTTTTAAGGTTGACGCCACAAGCGCGTCGATCCTTGTCTGCAAGGCAAAGTAAGATTCAAAGGTACCTACCTTAGGTAGGTACCTGTACGTTTTACCTCGGTCAAATAAGTACTTGGTCTACCTAAGGTACTCTACTCTACTCATCGACTTGACTTCATCTACCTTAGACGAAAGTTCTTCCTCTTTCACATGACATATTAAGCCCACACCTCATTCACTCATTCAGAATCATGCCCACCTCTCAAGCTCCAACGCTCATCAATCTCCCTCCTCCTCCAAGCGACCCGGGAGGGGCCACTCCTTCAGACTTTGGACCGTAAGTTCTTTCCTTAGATGCCTGTCGCCTACTCTCCCCGGTGGTATCAAATCTGACACTCATTACTATAGGGGAACACCCAATTCTGCTTTTAGCACAACTGCTATCAAGGACGGATCACTTGGGCAAGCACCGCCCCATACCCACGTACACGGCACCTCGTCAACGTCGAATTACTCTGCAAATACCCTTGACGCCGAACGTGCGGACCGCATATCTCGTCTAGCTGGGTTAGAAAGAGTAGCCACTCTTCGTGGCGCTAACCAACATCTCGCCCAAGGGAGCCAACATGTACAACAACTACAGTCTCAAGGATACTTTGACAACGCGTCTAGTCTCCGTAAGAGTACTGTGGGTAGCGCATCTGCAACAGGTTCCGGAGCCGATTCGGACAAGATGAGTGAAGATCAAGACGATGGTATTAGCAGTGCTGGCATGAGCGACGAGGGAAATGCAAGTTTGGTTGGGTTTGGGGAAACTGCCAGCAGTACCGGACCAACGTCTATTTCCAACAGCACGACTCCTATAGGAAAGGAGGCTGCTGGTGCCAGCAGCCCTACATCTGCAATACACCATAACAGAGACTCGGGTAGTCCAATGCAGGGACTTGAGGATTGAAAGCCGTCAAATCTGGCAAGTCGGGTAGCAATAGCGACAGGAATAGGAAAGCTGCTGATAGAGTACTATGGTGTAAGTGAAGGGTTTATGGGCGAAGACAGTCGATATTGATACCAGGAGGGAGGTGACGATGATTATGATTTATTTAAGCAACGATTGAATCCTTTTCGGAGTAGCTTAAGATCTAGGAATAAGGCGTTGCATGGAGCTTCCTGTCGAGATTTACCACTCATGCTTCAAATTATACATAAGGCAGCTTTTGTTTTGATGATGGTGGTGGCCTCGGCTAGGGGATCTTGTGTCACTTGGCTTCAATCCCACCAGAGACTATCGCACTGCGATCATGAGAGTCAAGCGAATATTCAGTGGATCCAGTGCATGTAGAATCCAAGACGAATTACTTAGGGTTAGGGTTGCAGGCTTACTCTGAAACCGTAAGCGCACTTTAGAAAAGATTTTGTCCTCTTTGTTCCTCACCTATCACCACCTCCCCCTTCCCCCACTCCCTCGACCGTTCTCCGCCTCAAGAACCGTTTACTTACAGCAGAAGACTATCTGTGACTTTGACTAGTCATGGCGGTCCCCACGCAATTTGCTTGTGAGTCCAGCAACCTTCTATGCCCTTGAGCGCCTTCCCTGACATATGATTCTCTAGATCGAACGCTCAGAGGCATTGGCGTTGTCGAGGCTGCCCCAGTATATGAAGCGCTCTCCGGATTCCAAAGGTGTGTCCTCTCTCCAAGACCTCACTACCAAATTGCTGCGTCTGGCAACTTTTGACTGACCCTCCTCTCACTAGGCCGGAAGGAAATCTCCGATGCTGCGCCTATTCGCCTTGTGGACGATACTTTGCCTGGGCATCGCCTGAGAGGTGAGTTGCGGCGAGTCGAACGGAGAACATATACTGAACAGGGGCAGAGTGACTATCATCGACGCTTCAGTTGGCTACCTTATCACATCTTTGCCAACTGAGAATGTCTACGAGCTAGGTTTCTCCCCTCTTGGCACCTTCATCATTACCTGGCAGAGACCCTCAAAGGACGGTAATGGTGATTCGGTTAAGAACTTGAAGGTATGGAGGGTGGTCGAGGGAGGGCCGGATGCAGGGGAAGACGAGCATAATCTCGTAGGGCGTTTTGTGCAGAAGTCACAGACTGGGTGGAACCTCCAGTATACGTATGACGAACAATATTGTGCCCGCGTAGTCACAAATGAGGTCCAATTCTATCAAAGTGGAGACCTTGCGAGTGTATGGAACAAGCTGCGGGTTGAGGGAGTCACAGACTTTGCTGTGTCGCCCAGTGAGAAACATTCGATCGCTGTATTCATCCCGGAACACAAGGTAGCCTTGATCCCAGCTCAAACATTGCCAGAATCCTAATTGCGAATCTAGGGTCAACCTGCAGCAGTAAAGGTGTTCAACGTGCCAAACTTTGATAACCCGGTCTCCCAGAAGAATTTCTTCAAAGGAGATAAAGTCCAGCTCAAATGGAACGACCAAGGCACGCATCTCATCGTCTTAGCTCAGACAGAAGTCGACAAATCAGGAAAGAGTTACTACGGAGAAACAACCTTGTATCTCCTGAGCGCCAATGGCGGCTTTGATTCGAGGATCGATCTGGGTACTGTTGTTCATCCGGCTTGGTGGGAGACATATGCTGACCCACCATAGACAAGGATGGCCCAATCCACGACGTTACATGGTCGCCAAACTCAAAAGAATTTGGCGTGGTATACGGCTACATGCCAGCTAAAACGACAATCTTCAATACCAAAGCCAACGCCACTCATAACTTCGCCCTTGGTCCACGGAACACAATTCTCTTCTCTCCGCATGGGAGGTTTGTCCTAGTCGCTGGCTTTGGAAATTTGGCGGGCCAGATGGACATCTACGATATGGAAAAGGACTATCAAAAGGTTTGCACTATTGAAGCTAGCAATGCCAGTGTGTGCGAGTGGAGTCCTGACGGAAAGCACATACTTACGGCAACCACAAGCCCGAGGCTCCGAGTCGATAATGGCGTGAGGATATGGCATGTTGGAGGAGGGTTGATGTACAATGAGGAATTGCAAGAGCTTTATCATGTCACTTGGCGTCCGCAGTCCCCACTGTCACACCCTCTGGATAATCCTCTTCACTCTATGCCTACTCCGCATGTCTCTGCTTTAGCATACCTGGGTACTGTCAAGACGCCATCGAAGCCAGCTGGTGCTTACCGACCACCCGGCGCTCGAGGCACACTCACGCCTCTAGCTTTCAAGCGCGAAGACGAGGGTGGTGCGGCATACGTTAGCAATGGCAGTCTCTCTTTGGGCCTTGGAGTCAATAGCTTTGGGAAAGCGAGAAAGCGGGAAATTCCAGGTGCAGAGACCGTTTCAGAGGACAACCAAGCTACGACTGGGGCAGCACCTGTAGAAGGGGACGAGAATTTGTCAAAGGCAGCCGCAAAGAATAAGAAGAAGCGGGATGCAAGGAAGGCAAAGGACGCTGCTGACAAAGCCACTGGGCTTGCGCCAACAGCAGATGGCGTCACCCCTGTAACAGCGACAAGTCCAAGTAGAAGCCCGGAAAGGAGAGACCGGAGAGGTCACGAGAGAAACCGCTCAAGGGGACAAATGGACAGTCGACCACGCTCGCAGCAAGGTAAGAAAGAGCAACGACAGCCTGAACGGCAACCTCAACGGCCACCACCTCCGACTTTAGCCGCCAATGGTACAAGCGCAAAGGCACAGCAAGAAGCTCCTGAGCTCTCGGTAACGTCTCCAGGTGGCGGAGGGACACCGCAAGACAAAAAGGCCAGAGCATTGCTAAAGAAGCTGCGGGCCATTGACGACCTGAAGATGAGGCGGGCCGGGGGTGAGAAGTTGGAGGGTACCCAGATCAAGAAGATGGGCACAGAGGACGAAGTGAGGAAAGAGCTAGAAAGCTTGGGTTGGAATGATTGAGGTTTCGACATTGCGGGTGGAACCTCATCCTAAGACAATCTGTCAAGAATCCTTGGCTACCAACTGTTTGAGAAGACCAGACTTCACATTCGCCTACGACTGGCGCGAGGGACGCTGTCGTCCAACTACTTGGGACTCACTCCTCACAAGCACCATATCATAGAGAGTAATGCAAATGTTCACAACCTAGTATTTCATGTGCCGGCGATACCTTTTCAATACTAGAGCCGCTAAAGCACAATTATCGCACCTGAATGTAGCACTTGAACCATGTTCCACCAAGAAATCGATCCGACCAAGCCTCTCACGAAGCCGATCTAGTTCTCACTAGAACACAGCCGTCCTCACAACACTCTGCAAGCAGGGTCGCTCGGGCATCATTCCCAGACAGACATAAGTCTGAGTACCAAGTGCAGCGAACCAGCCCAGCCTAGCCGTCCCGATACGGTTGAGGCCGTTGCGGACGGCTGATGGGGGTTTGCTGTTGATGTATCGCGGGATATACTGAGCGAGGGGGATGGATCTTCCCGAAGCTCAACCTTGTACCCGCGTGTGTGTGATGAGGGTGGGATGGGGTGCTTGAGGGTAGAAGGGAAGGATAGATGGTTGTATGAAGACAGAGCAGCGCTGGGATATGTTCTGAAAGAGGGGAAAGATTTCATTGGGTACTGGGTATCTAGACGCTATGCAAAGTCATTGTATGTACAATAGGGCTGCTAGCTGTTGTGTATAGTCGTAACGTCATCATAACATTAGGAGTTTGCTGCCGCTCGTATGAGACAGATTTCGGTTGGCGTGGGTTGGCTGTTTGACATGCTGGCTAGGATGCGGTCCATTCCGTTCACGTCAAGGCCTCCTCTGCTTAGTAGCTGCTGGTCGGTTGTGGATGAGAGAAGTGGCGAAGGGGGCGAGAGATGCTTTTGTGGCTCGGTCAAGGGCAATCCCACGATCGCAATTCGGTGATCTCCTGTGACAAGAATTTCCGGATGAGTTGCGTTGTCGTTGGCTGACCTCGAGCCGTGATGCAATGGTATCAAGGAGGCCTCCTTGCACGATTCTCCTCCTAGTTGGATGTTAGTGATCATCCTAGGTTCGCCTTTGGCTCCGCTTCCGAAGAGATTTCCAGATCCTCGGGCTTTGTTTTGCCAGTGGGTGAACAGGCTGGGTATGACGGCAATGGTGCTTCCGTGCCATGCAAGCACAGCCTCATCATCTGCTCTGATCGACGCATCTTGGACTGGGGACACAGAAAGGCCGCCTCGGACAGGCCCGTCTGGCTGAGGCGTAGGCTCCGTGAACAATGCCTGTTGTCTTATTTTACGGGTACCAGGAGTCATGGGAGCTAATTTCGATCTGCTCTCTGTCTTCATGCTCGAGCTTTTGGGCAACGCTCTCGGTCTCAACGAATCGCCAACCCAACTCTCAAGCGCAAACCGAGTCAGAGGCTCTACTGACGTGCTCCCAGGTGGATTAGTCCCGTCTGTAGGTTTCGGACCTGCGTTCTCGAGATCCCAAACACCCCATGTACCATCTGCGAGCAGAGCTAGAATTGCTTTGCCCCCCCAAACCCATTGCGCGTCTAAGATGGGTTTACGCCTTGATGTGGAGTCCTGCAAAGTCTCGAAATCAGTATAAAGAGATAGGCGCCAGGAGCCTTCGACTGCTTTTGACTGTGGAAGACAGTCCAATATCCTGACAACACCCTTGGCTTCTACAACCAATAGTTGAGAGTGCCGTAACGCTGGATAGAGTGCAGGATTGAAATGAACCGATACGGTTGGTGAAGCAAGATATTGAATCCGCCAAGGAATGTGCAACTCTGGAGATAAGCCTGCTTGCCCCACCATTATAGGGATTCTGTGAATCAGGATTAGGCCTGAAATGTCTGCAGAGTGCGACGCAATGAGGAGGTCCCATTGGTAATCTTTGAGTCGAGATCTACTGCGACTTCGAGAAGCAGACCTCGAAACGTTACGTGGTAGACCAGGGTTGTTGCTGCTGGGCTCATCTTCGTCCATGCAGATATCTTCCGGGTTTTTCGGAGGGGTCGATGTCATTGATATCGATACGCCTTTGGGGATACTCCGATGTGTAGTACCGCTCGAAAGCACAATCATTTGTTCACCAAACACGCCTTGCCCCGCGCACAAATTGGAAGCCGTATTCCTCAATTCAAGTCTACTCTTACTTCGTGGAGAGGGTGGTAGAAGAGGTATCAGAATCACTCTGACCGAGAAATCAGAGCAGGCCGCAGCAAGAACAAGCTTCTGCGAAAAGAGTATAGGTAGTGAATCTAAGCTTGACTTCTGAGCATCTGCTGGCATATGAGGGAAAGCCAGATGTAGAACGTCAACACCGAGTGATAGATCCAATGTCTGTACAACGGGCTCATAAGGCTCTGAAACATGGAACTCGCCACCCTCTTCTTCAAATTCTGGACTGTCTTGAGATGATGGCTGCTTAGATTTCTCAGGCGGCTCTTCATCAGAATCTAGAAGCATTATGGCATTCTCACTTGCACCGTCGGGCTTGGGCTTTGTCTCCCCATGCATTGGCTGATGCTTGAAAGGTTGTCCTCCTTTCCAGATAAGGCGAAGACCCTGCTCATGCCCGTAAACCAAGATTGTGGAACCATTGGGAGAAGGCAGAGGATATGATGCAAATGTATGAACACGGTGAGGCAATTCGTAGCTAGAGAAACCTGTTAACGAGCATTCTCTCATGATGGACAGGCCATGTTTTGCTACCATATCTGAAGCAAGCCATCAAGAGGGCGAACGTTAGGCTTCATGACTGCCATTTGTCTTTGGACCGATGCTGAGCTGTTTAGCTTGATGTGATTATAAGATGATTGTCAGAGACGGGAAGACATGATGCAA
Organism: Parmelia sp. 050094; assembly: GCA_018257885.1. Taxonomy (NCBI): domain Eukaryota; kingdom Fungi; phylum Ascomycota; class Lecanoromycetes; order Lecanorales; family Parmeliaceae; genus Parmelia; species Parmelia sp. 050094. The sequence goes on along the minus strand of JAEUBB010000015.1, from coordinate 144,789 downwards.
AGCAGGCAAAGAAAGCAGCTTGGGCGTTGCTTTACAGGTACTCAATAATCAAAGTCTCGATTCTCAAGCGTGCAGCGTGCAGCGTGTAGCGTGGAGCATGGAGCGTGGTGACGCGACAAGACAGGTAAGGTACTGTAAGTACTGAATGTTTTACAGTAGTACGATACACTAGCTTAATTCTTTACTCTGTACATGCAGTAAAGAAGAGCTAGCTAAGTTCAACATCCCAGTAATCCACAATCTTCCTGGGGTAGGCAACTATCTGCATACTCATTTGTAAATGGAGCTTGTGACTACCCAGAAGCCGGGCAGCTATCATCGGACGTTCATATATACACTCGCTAGACACTCTCTAAGATGCACGAGCATAGTGGATAAGAGATAAAACAGCCCCATTGTATACTTACTACCTACCCCAAACGATCATCTATCTCACAAGCAACAGAATCAAGACTTTGAGGGACTTTCACGAGCTCGATGATGCGGTTCAAAGAAATTTCTGGCCGAGACGAAGCGAAATCATGAAATGATCTCCGTGAGTAATACGTCGAGTCCTACGTGACACCACCCAGTGGCTGCATTTGGCACCAAGCTCTTGATTCCACGTTTTGATGAACATAGTACTTCTAGACGGTAACGCTAAAGCTGCCAATGCACCCCACAACATTTCTCATTGCCGATTTAGATCCCCCAACAGACTGTTTTATCACCAAAGCCTATACCCTCCTTTAGCATCAAGGCACCAGAGAAGTATATTGCGACTACCGTTGCATTCATGGGCGGCCAAGCAGCTAATAAAGTCGAACTTCGCTCGGAGATCCAAAAGATCCACCTCTACTTGATCCGAAATTCCTATCCCATCCTTTTCACCGCCGCGTCGCCATTGAATCCGTGCGCGAGACATTTGAGTCTTTGGATTAGCCTGGCTTCATCAAGGATCAGGTCCGCCTTACTATATGGCCCACTAGGCGGACTAATAAGAAGATACTGGTAAAACATTGAAATCCCGAAAGCTAATTTCCGGCATTGAGTAGCTAAGCCAATGCAACGATTTCGTCTTTTTGGAATATGCCGTCAAGATAGAGAAAGCTCAAGGGCTAAACGCCTGCGTCGACGAAAACTTCCACGTAACATGCGTGATAGGACTGCGGGTTGTGGATATGAGTGTGGCTTCCTTCATGCCAAGGTACGTGCTCCTGCGTAAGTTTTGAGCAACGTTGACAATACTGAAGACATCATAGTGCTCACAAGCAAGCGATAGCTTACGTCATTGGCGAAACGGCAGCAGAGAAGATCATTGCTGAGTACGAGGGACACTAAGTTCCAGGCTGCTTAAGGATCGAGATCGAGATCGAGACAGCTTTGGTGTCGAAGAACAGGCCAGTCTCAATGTACCGCTATCTAGTCTCCAGTTCGACTTGTAAGCATGATATGTTCTCCCACATGCGAAATATGAGGAATAAGCAGACCGCTGCGACTAAAGGAACCAGCCATAAAGCCATACAAGAATCTTAAAGCCCCTTGCTACTGCCACTTTTTCGATCGATGTCGGAGTCAAAGGCTTCAGTTCCGCTGTCATCTTGCTGACCCCACCAGCAGGCTTCGTATCGCACCACAACTTGTCAATACCCTCCTCAAAGCCTCTGAACAAACCGATCAACCTCAAAGTAGGCTCAAACGCCAGCTCTGCTTCATCCAAAGTCAGACTTTGCCTGCCTACCAGTCCAATCCAACCTTGAAGCGACCCGAGATCGAGACTCTTCTGTGAAGCCCGGAGCCCCAAATCACAGCTTTCTCTTCCCTAGACATAAAATGAGCTATTGCCGGCTCCAGTTTCAGCTGTAGATTTATATTGCACCTCCAGAGTAGACACCAACGAATTGGCAATGTGGGCAGGTTCCACGAGAAGTTGCGGATGTTCTCAGATGACAGGTTGGGGGCGAGTCGATCAGGGACCAGTGAGGGGTTTATACATTGATTTTTGAATCCATTCGAATTGTTTAGCTGACATGCGCTCCTATCTTCTTCTCGCGAATTTGTTTTTGTGCTCGAGAGTTGTGAATATTCAAACCTCCTTCCAAGATGGGGTCTTTTGCTTCAGCAAGTTCGAACACGGCTGACCCAGAAGGCGATCTCATTTCAAGTACCATATTAATATGCACGTTTTCATTCGGAGACTTATGGACCAATATTTCTTATCTGCGTCATGGGCTTTGAAAACATAAGAGAATTGAATGACAATCTCGCTCAGTGCTACCAGACCTGTTCACGCCAAAGTCGATCTTATTCTGGCCGAGGTGTACGATCTGGGCTATCAGTAAATGGGCAGCTATGAGGTAGCAGCAGTCTATCCCACATTTCTCCACACTCCGCTGTACGGCCTATGTAACCTTCTGACTCTGATCTCCTGGTCTGGGGCCCAGATGAATGGGGAATTTTCAAGGGCAGTAATACCGGTATACTCCGTTTCCCTACATGTATGCCCGCCTCACAACGGGGTACAGCCTCCGGGTACAGCTTCCGGGCTGATTAGGGTTTGAAGCGACTATCACCAATCTTGCTACCTGCAGAGTGCGTGCACTCTTTCGGTGTGCGAAATCTTGACTCTGAGTACGCCAGCCCTTCGGAGCGGCAGAATGCTGATGGCAAATAAAACAGCAGTGCCTTTTTCCAACGAAAGTCACCTTACTCCATTGACCTCTGTACCATCCCCTCGATGCATGCCCTTGGACATTGTACGGTAGCGCTAATGGAGGGCAGATTTGAGTCGCCTGCCCAGATGCCAGCACGACACGAGACCCAGCTCTACTCTAGAAGCCTAGTTGATAGATACATGGAACGTGGCTTTGGCGTCGACGGATAACAAGGTGAAGAAGTTATTCTGGTGTATCAAACTCGGAGGTTATTAGTATACCTTATTCATGCTAACAAGTAGGTAATCTTACCTTGGGCTCGACTAAAGTAGATTTTCAAGTAAACAGCCCTAGCGCTTGTATTGTTAGCAGAAGGCACAATGACTAAGCCAGCGCGTCCAATCGAAATCATCAAACCACATGAACAATACATACTCCGTACTTGACACACATAACCAGAAGCCGAGATAGAATACCCAAGGTAAGTGGAGTACACTAAGGTAAAGTATTACGGCATTTTCATTGTCACCTACGAGATACTTTACATGTCTATGAGCTTGGCCCGCCAAGCAATGGGACGCGACGCCATCCTACCTCTGACATGAACCTGGACAGCTCCAAACAATGTCAGCACAAACAAAGCCTGGGAGCCACAGCATCATTGGTCCCAAGGAAGACGGACGTCCCTGGTCATGGCTTCGGTGACCTCGCTGGGCGTCCACACGCCTTCAGCTCTTCCATTCCTCATTGCAGAGAAAATCCTTCCTGAAAACCCTCCAGACGATGCATTCACGTGGCGAACCTTCCAACAACCTAGCCAAGATGATAATGGAATAGAGGACGAAATCGTGACGACAAAAAGCTGCGTTGTCTGGTCCAGGGCAAGTGTAATACAACGGGTTTTTCGCTTCGACATCGAGGACGAGCCGGTCACACAAGCAGTGTTTGCACGGTTCCCGTATCAGAGATCGAAGACTGTACAAAGACCCAGTGATTCCAACGTATCGTCTCAGTATGACCGGAATCAATCTACAACAAATGACGAGCCCAATATCAGGAACCGGGGAGCCTCAAGTTCGAGATTGGGACCAGAAGAGGTACGAAACAATGTGGACGAGAGCAGTGGAGGACCACAGAAGCGGCTACCTACGCGTAGCCAAGAGAATGACCAAGATTCAAAAGATCGAGCCCTTGTCATTGTGCTGAAAACTGAAGTTCATATTTTCTTCTTGTCCGAGACGAGCCATATTGTACATCTGCCGTTCGAGGTCGATGCTATATTCCCATGCATTTATGGCATACTGTTTCAAAGAAAATACAATGAAAAGGAAACCGTGCCGCCGACTCCTCAAATGCCGTCTGTGCCAAATAACTCTTTTGCATTTTCCCAGGCGAACTTCTCAAGCCCAATTTCAAAACCACAAGAACATCAGACGCTCGCCGATATTGCTTTAGCACAAACCAATGACTCTCCAATCATCCCACTTCTCAAAGGACTTCTGCAGCGATCAGTTCAGGCTCCAGGAATCTCGCTGCCAAAATTGTTCTGTCTCACGGATCCTCTTGCCAAATTTGGTACTGTGGCCACGAACGTGGGATCCAACCTCAAGGGCCCGGAGATGGAATCTTCGCAGCGTACATCCACGTTTGGGCCCTTTGGATCAAAGGAACACTTGCTTTACGTTTCTCCTCAAGATGAAATATTTCAGCGTGCTTCCGACCTTTCGGTCGCATCACCACTTGCTCTCGCAGTAACCGAGAATCACGAGACCGGTACCATTAGTATCTGGACTGTCAAATACGTACATCGTGGAGCTGCAGGCCCCTCGCATCGCCAACAGACTCTGACTCCAAGTGTAATTGGTACCAGGTCTCGTCGCCGAAGTTCGTACGGGCGTGGCGTAGGTACGGGCGCTTCGACTCCAATCGCTAAGGGGCCTACTAATGGACGCGAGAGTTTTGGTGGTGGACGAAACATCCGCCATAGTAGCATGGATCCAACACTGGAAAAATTGACGAGTGATCAGGACGATCTATTGGATCCAGCTTTCGAAGATCCTACCATGCCGGCCAAATCCTCCAGGCGAGTCAGTGGATTGCTTGCAAGAGCAGATCTATCTACGAATTATGACAGATCAACATTTACTGATCTTGCAGGCGCTCATGCTGGAAGGAAAAGCGGGCGTAAAGGAGCTTCTATTGGATTGAACGGTGCGCGGCTAAGCACTGGTCTGGACGCTGTAGTCATGGACTCGAGGCCACAATCTCTTCACGGGATAAGAAATAGCTTCGACGCAGTCAGTCTGCACGAGCCCACGTTTGATGACATGGCTCACGAGGTTGATGACTTTCAAAACATGCGTCTCGACAATACAGCCTGGCAAGAAGCTATACGAGGCTTGCGAAAGGAGGTCGTCTTTAGCAAAGTGTACAGTATGCCTAGCGAAGGTTGTAGGTTCGGAAAAAATGGCCCTCAAACAAGCGGCGCTGCACCTGAGATTTTTACGATAAGGTCACCCAATGCTAGCCTTGGGGATGCCACTGATGATACTGCGATCGTTGTTTGCTTCGTCAACAAAGCATCTCACGAACTACTAGTCCTACAGATCCATGTGCGTGTACGTAATGCTACTGACAGACCTCAAAAGGTACATGGAGTTGTTCATCAAGATTATAGCGTCCTCGTGAAAGGCGTGACAAGACAATCAGGGGTTCTCGATGCTTGCAGAATCAGTGATGGTTCGTGCGCACGGATGTTGGTTCTCGAGAGTAGCAGCAATGGCATGGGAAGATTATCCTTGCAAGCTCCATGGAGCTGTCTCCAAAAGATTGAGCTCCCCCCAAGTCTCAACGTCCACAATCCTTACCTGATAAGTAGCGACGTTACCTTAAGACAAAGACGTGAGGGCGGTTTCAAGAGAATCTTAAGTCGAGGACCAGAAGCTCTGGTTGCCCTTCAACATCCGGGTTGCCAAGGGCGCGTGGATGTAATTGATTCACATGGCATGAGACATCGTTTGCAGGTGCAATTCAGACCACGCAACGCAGTGGTACAGAAAGTGATCAAAGCTGCCGAATCTGTTCTGCCATCATCAGATGCAGACGGAGAGGCCATATTGCGAGGCTGGTGGGACACATTATCATTCGTACAATCCCGTTCAGACGAAGAGGACGATGCCGAATGGACCGCCATGATTGTTGTCCTATTCTCCATGGCAATCAGTTCGATTGGAGACCGGCATACAGAGGCTACCACAAGGCGGAAAAGACGGACAGGTGGTCTCTTAAGGTCTAGTAGCGGAGCGAACACCAATCTAGAGAGCTGGGAAGCTATGTTAAATCAAGAAGGAGGTTCCCGGGGCACAGTTCCTGCGTGGATGCAGGTCGGAGCTTGGGAGTGGACGGCAAAAGAAAGCATCCTTCTACATGCTTCGCTTCCCAAATCATCGAAATTGTCGAGCGCTTCCAATCCTTCCCCTGCTCCTGCAGTGCCTATTCCTAAGAAGTCTTCATATCTACTTCACTGCATTTCCATCGCTCGAGATTTCGTCAAGTCACCCATGGGGCAGATGGCAAGTGGTAAACATGGCTACCTTCCGACAGCATTATCGAGGGACCCGGATGTTCGCCGCACTGCTCTGGCTTCTATCCTGATCGGCCTTCACCTATTGCGTGAAGAGTTCAAGTTGGAAACATTGGCTTCCCAAGCTCTTCATGACCTTACACCCATCCTGGCACAGATCGGCAGCTGGCTCCGGTGGGACAGCTGGGGAACTAAGCAATCCGCTTATTATATGTTGGAAAGCAGCAATATGGAGGCCTGGCTCTTCGATGATTCGGTAATTTCTGGCATGGAACCCCCCCCCGAGCCATTCCCACCACCTTCGATACTGCAATACATTGAGACGACAAATTCCAGTGCCAAGACAGCACCATTTATCTCACTTCTTGACGTTACAAGCTCGCCAGAAGTTGAGACCTCAGGCAAACGCTCTGCTAAAGCTTCAGCAAAACTCTTGTTGGAGCTTACTCCAAGGACAGTGGCTGTTATTGATCTCCTTACCTCGTCCGCACCAGAGACAGCCGAAGGCAAAATTACAGAGATGGCGGTCTGGGGCTTGAGCTCCTCATTTTTAGAAACCCTCCCAGAAAGCGTGGCTGTTCCTTTTCGTGCAGCGATCTCAACTTGTCAAAGCCGACCGTCAACGTCATGGCGTAGTGACATCCTGAAGATTGTAGGTAGGGAGGATGTAGCTATGCTCGAACAATATGGAGGCACAACGAGACAACGTGGGAAACCTGCTAATCCTTCGTCTAACGATGCCACAAAGGATGTCCATAGCATCTGTCACTCAACACTTGAAGTTGAGACTGTTGGGCCATTCGATGGCTCCGCCGAGCTTGATAGACAAGCAGTCACTCGCCTATTGTTCAAAGATGATCAGCGCTTTGCCGAAGCTGCAAAACTTGTGCATCCGCTGCTCCATCCTATAGCTCGATGCACGCCTGAACCTGAGTGGTCTGATACGGATCTGCTAGAAGCCCAACAAGAGCTGGTGAAAGTGATTGCAGTGCGAACACTGTCAGTATCGCTCGGCCGCGGTCTGCTCTTCTATAGCGCTCGCTTGCCTCTTCTCACAGAGAAATTCCCAATCCACTGTTTTACATTGAGTTGCGTCATGAAGCCCGCTGATACAACAGTCACGGCGGATCGGAGCATCTATACAGAAGAGAAGACCTCTTGGGCTTTCTTTCACGCCGGCGTTGAAGCTGGCTTGAGCATCTCAAAGGACGCCAATGGCATTGATACGTCATGGATACTTTTCAACAAGCCTCGGGACCTTCAGAACAGGCACGCAGGGTTTTTACTTGCATTGGGTCTTAATGGACACCTCAAATCCATCGCCAAACATGTAGCTTTCAAGTATCTGACGCCAAAGCATCCGATGACTTCCATTGGTCTACTTCTTGGGCTTTCGGCATCCTATCTTGGCACAGCGGACACTCTCATTACTCGCCTACTTTCGATCCACGTGACTCGTATGCTACCACCAGGAGCCGCTGAGCTCAATCTTTCCCCATTGAATCAGACCAGCGGAATCATGGGTATAGGTCTTTTGTACTGCAATTCTCAGCATCGTCGTATGAGTGAAATAATGATTTCGGAACTAGAAAATGTCGACCAGGAAGATGACTCACATCCTTTTGACAATCTCAGAGACGAAGGCTATCGACTGGCTGCAGGCTTTGCGTTGGGCTACATCAACTTAGGTCGGGGCAAAGATCTGAAAGGGCTGCATGACATGCACATCACGGAAAGGTTGCTGGTCATTGCCATTGGTTCGAGGAAAGTCAGCATCGTACACATACTTGACAAGGCAACAGCAGCTGCCACAGTCGCGATCGCTCTCATCTTTATGAAGACTAATGATGAGACCATTGCTCGAAAAATCGACATACCTGACACCCTTCATCAGTTTGATTACGTGCGACCAGATATATTCTTGCTAAGAACAGTCGCTCGGAACTTGATTATGTGGGACGACATACAACCTACGTCCAGGTGGTTGAAGACACAATTGCCGCCTTCATACCAACATAAACATAAGCTGACTACCATTCGCGTCCTTACCAGCGAAGACATGCCATTCTTCAACATTGTTGCCGGTCTTTGTCTTAGCATCGGTCTTCGATTCGCAGGCTCGGGGTCTCTACCAGTCCGGAGTATGCTTTGTCACTACGTCGACCAGCTTATGCGTATCTGCAAGCTGCCAACGCTAAGCTACGATGGCAAACTTGCACGCATCACAGTCCGTAACTGCCAAGACGTCACAGTGCTGGCAGCATGTTGCGTGATGGCGGGTACAGGCGACCTACACATCTTCCGGCGCCTCCGATCTCTCCACGGCAGGACCGATGCAGATACACCATTTGGCAGTCACCTTGCCGCACACTTCGCTATTGGCATTCTCTTCATGGGCGGTGGAACTCATACCTTTGGCACTACTAACATAGCTATAGCATCATTGCTTTGTGCTCTCTATCCTCTGTTCCCAAACTCTGTGCTCGACAACAAGTCGCATCTCCAAGCCTTCCGCCATTTCTGGGTTTTGGCTACCGAGCGCCGCTGTCTGATCACCCGGGATATTGACACGCATCGACCTGTGTCACTGCCCATTATAGTCACCCTTCGCACTGGTCCAGAACTTGCAATGAATGCACCATGCCTTCTGCCTGAAATCAAGACGATTGCCAAAATTCAAACAAGCGACCTGGAACACTGGCCCGTTACTCTCGACCTTGCGAGGAACCCCATCCACTGCGAGGCTTTCAGGCGGCATCAAAGTATTTACGTGCGCCGTCGCGCGGCATATGACGCCCACATTTCAGTCTTTAGTGCCACAATGCAGGCCATGAATGCTGCGCAGTCCGTCCACCAGATAAGTAAACAGGCTTTTCGATGGATCTTCACTCTGCCTGCTCTTGTAGAGTTTACCCGAGCGGAGCAGGCACTTGTCTTGCCTGATGATGCAGGAAGTGGGCTCCACAACGGTACGAGAGGGACTGTGGTCGATGATAGGCTGGTACTGGAGAGGGCATGTATGGGGAGTGGGATGGGAGAAAGGCTCTGGAATCTAAGACTGCTCTTGGCGTGGGCAGATGGATTAGCCAGGCGTGGGGAGGAATGGAGATGGATTACTAAGGAGGTAGTGGAGGATTTGAGGGCAGGGCTTGCGATGAGAAGGAGACAGGCCAAAGGGAAATAGTTCGGCTTCTCGAGCCTGCTTGGAGAGTATTCTCGGCCGATGAGTTGCAAATATTGTGATGCATAATATACCCGTAAATGAATCTAAATTATGCGCTCGATACTACATGGAGAACGATACACTGCGTCACATTCAAAACCTTGCTATGGCCCCCATCTTCGACGTAATCCCCTCCTCAAAATTGGTTTCAAACCGAGTCAGCGCGTCCTCTATCGGAGGCTTAAATGCCCAATTATCCCAAGCGACAGCCAGCCCGTGGATCATCTCTGGAGTCACAACCCGAGCCCGTACGCTATCTATATCGTACCTGCCTCCTTTCCGTGGGTCTCGGATCGCTGATACCTGCGGCACCAGAGCTTCGAATGCCCCCGGTGCCATCGTCTTGAGATGCCTGAGTGTCGCTTGACCTCTTGGGCTGAAGAGAGATGTCGAGATCAGGTCGAAGTAGATGGACTGTTCCGGGGTCATCGGCATTTCGTTGGTCGTCTTGGGCTGGAAGTCTAGAAGAGCGACTTTGCTGGGGGCGTAGAAGTCATCCTCTCTGGCTAAGAGGGGTTCGGCTTTGCGTCGGTCCCACATTAGCAGCGGAGGGTCCATGGCGAGTGCTCTTCGGTCGTCGTCGAGGAAGGACAGGGTTTTCATTTGTTTCACGGTCAATGTTTCTTGCTCGTCTTTGTATCCCTGGATGTCGGAATCTAAGGTTTTGATAATCTCTTCTTTCTCCGATGGGGTGATGTTCTCACGATGCAGATCAAGATCCATTCTGTCTATGTTTTCTTGCTTTTTCAAAAATGTGTTAATTCGGTCGAGTGTGACGTTCTGGCCATTGGCGACACCGCGAAGCACCATCATTCTTTTATATTCCGGAGTCACATTTAGCCTGTTTGCATTCTTCAACTTTCCATTTTCTGCCCTAGATACATCTCCATTATTCGACTTCGCGGCTGGTTTTTCCACATACTGGCCAAATCTGCCCGCTTGAAAGTCCTTCTCGAGTTCCTGCAATTCTTTATGCCAGAGACGAGATACGTCCGAAAGATTAGATCTTGTGTCTTCTGGCCGTACTTGACGATGCAGTGGTATCTTGAGATTGTTTTCTTGCATTCGTTTCGCAACCTGCTTGCCTGATTCAATTTCTAAAGCATCCTCGCGGCGCAATTCTGAGTCGGAAGCATGTGGAAAGCCAACTATCTCCTCCAGGTCGAAATTGGCTTCCATATATACTGATAATTTCCCTCGATAGCCCACAGTTCTCGGCAAAAGGGGACGCTTGTCTGCATCAGATAACCACATAAGCGCCCGAGTCGGTCCATATTTTTGAAAGCCTGATCGGTGCCTCACAGCGCGTGAGAAGTCAATGGCTTTAAGATGAGCAGACATGGCAGCCCTTGACTCTCCCAGAACCTTGTGCCGTAGGCCCACCAAATTTGCAGTTATCAAAATCAAGTCATTTGGTTCTTCAGTCGTAGGAGGAGGGCCGCCAGACCCTTCTGTATCATGCAATAGTCCTTCTTCGAAATATCTATTAGGTTGCCATAGATGTGAGTCCGGCCAGTCTTTCAGGTGATATCGAGAGCCAGGAGCATCTAGCAGTGGCTGGAGGAATGGTAGGTAGATGTTCTGCTTGGGTTCCATGAGGATGTGGTTGCGAGGTTTAAGATAGTCATGGAGCTTAGAAGACCACAAACCTATGCCCGGATGTATATCTATGATAGTGCAGCCGACATACTGTGCCAGCGACGGGGCCAGGCGCTGTATGACATCGTCTGAAAGTTTTAGAAAGGCAGCTCCCTACATAGGTGGTTGACGTAGACATACCGCAAAGATCAGGACTGACAATGTTCGTACGAGACTTCCAGGCATTGGGTCTTCTTGCAATCTGTTGAACTAAAGGAGACTTGGTGATACGGGAACCTGCAGAAGGCATCGAATGCTTGCGAATGTCCTTGGACTATCTGCCAGGCTGCCTGGGAAGCGCAATGATGCGCTATGCGTGAGGAAGAGGACGAGGATGTTGGTTCGAATATTAATCAAAGATGCGTGTAGAAGACACAGCTTCTCCAAACACCAAGCGCCAGATGGAACAATGCTGTAGAACGCGAAATTCTCGAGATCTTGATGACAACAAGTGGGCAGTTGAAAAATGAATTTTGTACAGACTCCTATCAGAAGTCTTGCTCCCCGCAACCCCCACCCTTTTCCGCGACTAGAGTAACGTAGAATGCATTTTCATCGCCAACGACAACAACCAAACAAACGACAAAGGTGAGTTTCGATCGGTAGCGTAATCTACCCAAGGCAAAGGCAGCAATGGCTACTATGAATATGTTCAAAGTCTTCATCTTTTGCCTTTATAGTGGCTAGTGTCAACGGTTGCATGCCTGCCTCTCAACAAAGGCTACCAGAATTTCTTGGAGCATACAGGAACGAGCCCAGGTATGGGTCCGCGCACTGGCGAAGAGACAGGTCCTTCCAGGCCTTTAAATGTGGAACAAATTGTCAAAAAAGCCCAGAACTTTGACTACAACCCTTTGATACCTCTCAAGTACTGGTTGAGAACCGCCGGGACCTTGCTGAAGGAGGTAAAATGCTAGTCCATGCAGAGCTTGCAACCCGCGCTGACCTCTGCTACAGGCCGATATCTACGAACACGAAGGCAACGACCAGCAAACCTACCTTTTGTTGTTCCGTCATGCCCAACTCGTCATCCGTAACCTTTCCACCCATCCCGATGCCAAACAAGGCAAGAATCGTCTAGCTTTGGCGCAGGCCAACAAGGACGTTGAAAATGGTCTCATAAAACTCGAGGTACTAAAGCCACGTATCAACAAAAGATACGAGAGATATGAGCAGCTCTTGCGAGACCGTGATGCCAGGAGAGCTTCTACGAGTGCTAGGGAAGCTTCTCGGTCAAAAGAGCAAAAGCTTCCCTCATACCAGCAAGTGACAAGTCAACGTCCCGTATCAGACCCGGCCATGGCTAGCGATACCGAGACTTTAGCAGCCGGAGACAACCGAGATCTGGCTGTTCAATTAGCTCACAAGGAGATCAGACGGCGGGCTACGGCTAGGAAGGCTACGCGGAAGGCAGGAATCTCTGAGGAGGTGGAGCAAGAAAGAAGAACCGCGGGAGTATGGGGAAATTGGGAAGAGGCATTCACCAAGGACTGCCAAAGTATTGATCAAGTCACGCTCAGCAGACAGATGCAAAATGTCCGTTTGCAGGTGGACGCCTCAACAAGTGCAGAAAATAGGAATGGCAGCTCTCGTCCATCTTTCGAAAGCCAGAAATCAAACTACCATTATCCAGTGGTGCCTGAACACCGCGATCCAGAGTCCTGGAAGCCTTTGCCGCAGCCGTCCAGCTCTTTGGATGTATACCACCTTCAGAGCTCATCAGAGTCCCCAGGAGCTCCAGAGCTACCGCCCAAGGACTACGATTTTCGAAACCAAACTACGGTGCCTCTTCGACCTGAAAAAGCACCGCTTCTAACACCTATCATCCCGTCTAACCTCGATTCAACGCCTGCGCCGCAGCAAGACTTGAAACCGTCGACTTTCACTTTCAAGCCATCTGCATACTTGGAGAATGGTACACCACTTCGGACTATTTTCCTACCCCCAGATCTTCGTCACCGCTTCCTGTCAATCGCCCTGCCAAACACACGCGCTAACCTAGAGACTTGTGGTATCCTCTGTGGCACCCTCGTTTCGAATGCGTTGTTTATCTCCAAACTCGTTATACCAGATCAGGAAAGCACGTCGGATACATGTGAGACAATTAATGAGAGTGAGCTATTTGACTATGTTGACGGAGAAGACCTTATGGTACTTGGCTGGATACATACACACCCAACACAGACTTGTTTTATGAGTTCTAGAGATCTACATACTCACGGCGGCTACCAAGTGATGATGCCAGAAAGTATTGCGATTGTCTGCGCGCCGAGTAAAGAAGACTGGGGCGTTTTCCGTTTGACGGATCCTCCTGGGATGAAGACGGTGCTGAATTGTACGCAAACGGGGCTTTTTCACCCTCATGCCGAGAGCAATATTTACACTGATGCATTGCGGCCTGGGCATGTTTATGAAGCGAAAGGGCTAGAATTCGATGTCATGGATCTTCGGCCACATTGATCAATTGGCGCTTGGATTTTAAAAAATGTGTAGCCAAACTTGTGGGACTTACCAAAAACCAAAAACAAAGACAGTTTGCGATCCCAGAGAACTCGAAGTTGTTATGTACAGGCATCCGCAACTCGCAACTAGTGTAGCGATACCACATGCGCGTTTTGCAGACCGTCATCGGATAATTCGGCCAGAACGTCCCTTAGCTCTCCTTATTAGCCTTCATCCGTGCTGCTCTGACCTCCTCAGCCTTTCTTTTCTTCTCAGCCTGTTTCCGATCGATCACCTCTACCGCCCTCTTCATTCCTTGCATCTCCAATTGTCTCTTCCTCTGGCAATATTCAAACATCAAGAAGGACCCGAATACGAACGATCCAACCGCCCAATTGCAGGTTGTCCAGACAGGGGCTATGTCAATCAGCGCCGCACCTGATAAGATGTAAAAATATGAGCGTACCACCCAGGATAGCACGAAAGCCACCGATTCCGAATCCGCCACCAATGCCTGTCAACAGGGCGTCACGGACGCAGGGCTTCTTGTGTACTTCTTGAAAGTCGCTAGGTTTGATGCTCCTCAGGGCGTCGAAATAGCTAGCCTCCTTCGTTCGTCCGCCTGCAGTGTTCAACCCAGCGCCTCCAGATAAAGCATTGGCATTAGGCGGTGCTATAGGAACGGCATATGGTTCATGCGCCGTCCCCTTGGATGGAGACGTGGTCAACTTGGAAGACTCAGCTGGCTTAGAGTTCACATCTTCTCGAGTATCAGCGGCCATGTCGGAAATAAAAATTCGACGTTGAGCTCTGTTGATAAATTGATGTCTCAGGAATCCCTGGGCGACAAGCGCCTACAATGATAGAAATGGCGGGATAATTCCGCCAATTAAGCGCCTGAGACGCCAGCCCTCAATCACGCGTGACGCGTTTTGGTGGTTACAATAGAATGCTTTCAAAGACTAGGATATCTCGAGTACTTATCGTTTCACTGCCTTTCGAACAATTTTCACGTTGAAGATGCGCTCTCATAAGCGCCAGGTAAACCTTTGACGCTTCACGTTCTCATGTCTACTGTAGCTGTCAGATCCTCGTCCTCACGACATACTTCGATAATTCGATGCCTTCCAGAAAACCAGATCGGCGGTATGGCAGCAACTTCCGCTCTGCAAAGTCATCGTTCAATTCACGTCGGACCAAGACTGTCGAAGTCTCTACATTGCGTGCAAGCGAGGTGACATCTCAAGATGAAAAATTACACGCTACGCGCCTCGCTCACACTATTGACGAGTCTATGGGCTTTGCGCGCTATGACTCGGGCAAAAAGAAGACGGGATGGCTTTGCAACATGCACAGTACCACTGTCGAGGACGAAAAAATCCCAGGCGGCCGTGCTGGCGTTGACTACTACTTCTTGGAAGAGGATGGCGGCACCTTCAAGGCCACAGTGGAATATGATCCGTACTTTCTGATTGCCGTGAGGAAGGGCAAGGAAGCCGATGTAGAGGAATGGTGCCGGCGGAAGTTTGAGGGCTTGGTGAAAGCAGTCAAGCGGATAGAGAAGGAGGACCTCCAAATGCCAAACCATCTGTTAGGGTATCGAAGGATGTTCTTGCAATTGGCGTTCGAGAACGTCAGTGATCTGTTGAGCGTGAGGAAAACCATAATGCCTGTTGCAGAGAAAAATAAGAGCGGCATGAACGCAATGGATACATATGCTGAAGTAGCCAGGTACGGAACCTAGGTCTCCATGTCAAGGCTCCGGTTTGCTGACTATCCAAGTGCCAATGCTGGTTTTGATCTTTTTGACGATGAACGAGATTATGATAGACGCATTAATGGCATAGCGGACGCGAGTGACTATATCGTCGATATTCGGGAGTTTGACGTTCCATACCATGTCCGGGTTGCAATTGATAAAGGTCGGAGCCTAGTGAGGTCAACCATATTCGCGTCGTACTAATTGTTCCAGATATCCGGATCGGAAAATGGTACACGGTGGAAGCAAAGCATGGCGTTACAAGTCTTACCTGCATTGAAGAGCGTATACAAAGAGCCGACCCCGTGGTCCTCGCGTACGATATCGAGACGACCAAGTTGCCCTTGAAATTTCCTGATGCAGTCATAGACCAGATCATGATGATATCATACATGATCGACGGCCAAGGATTCTTAATCACCAATCGAGAGATTGTGTCAGAGAACATTGCAGACTTTGAATATACTCCAAAGCCGGAATACGACGGTCCTTTCCTAGTTTTCAACGAGCCTGACGAGAAAGCGCTCATAGAAAGATTCTTTCTACATATCAAGGAAGCTCGTCCAACGGTAATAGCAACCTACAACGGCGATTTCTTTGATTGGCCGTTCGTTGAAGCCAGAGCCAGTGTGCTAGGGATTGACATGTACCAGGAAATTGGATTTCGGAAGAACAGTGAAGACATCTACCAAAGTAATTACGGCGTCCATATGGACTGTTTTGCCTGGGTCAGTCGAGACAGCTACTTGCCTCAGGGTAGCAGAGGCTTGAAAGCTGTGACAGTCGCCAAATTGGGATATGACCCTGACGAACTAGATCCAGAGCTGATGACCCGGTATGCGAGTGAGCGACCACAGACTTTGGCCGAATACTCAGTCTCTGATGCTGTGGCGACATACTACCTCTACATGAAATACATCCATCCTTTTATCTTCTCGCTATGTAATATCATCCCTCTTAACCCAGACGACGTCTTGCGCAAGGGTACGGGAACTCTGTGTGAGATGCTTCTCATGGTTCAGGCCTACCAAAAAGGCATTGTCCTCCCCAACAAACACAAGGAACCAAAAGAGACTTTTTGGGACGGTCATCTCCTAGAATCTGAAACCTATGTTGGAGGGCATGTGGAGAGTATTGAAGCTGGTGTATTCAGAAGCGATATCCCAGTGAACTTTGCCTTAGACACCACAGCCGTCGATGAACTCATACGAGATCTCGACGCTGCGTTGCAATTCAGTATCGTGGTTGAAGAAAAGAAGTCTTTGGAAGATGTCACAAACTATGAAGAGGTGAAGGCTGAAGTCGTTGCAAAGCTAGAGAGTCTGAAAGCGACACCGAACAGGCAGGAAAGGCCATCTATCTATCACTTGGACGTCGCGTCAATGTATCCAAATATCATGACGACCAACCGGCTACAGCCAGATTCTATGATCGAGGAGTCCGATTGCGCAGCTTGTGACTTCAATCGGCCTGGAAAGACTTGCGATCGAAGAATGCCTTGGTCATGGAGAGGCGAATTTCTTCCAGCACAGAAAAACGAGTACAACATGGTCAGACATGCTCTCGAAAACGAGCGCTTTCCAGGTCGCAACCCCAATAGCCCCGCTCGGACCTTCCAGGACATGGGTGTTGAGGAGCAGGCAAATGTAGTGAAAAAGCGACTTACGGACTACAGCAAGAAGATCTACCACAAGATCCACGAAACGAAAACCATTGAACGCGAAGCCATCATATGCCAGCGAGAGAATCCATTTTACGTTGACACTGTCAAAGATTTCAGAGACCGTCGATACGACTTCAAGGGCAAGCAGAAAGTGTGGAAAACCAACACAGAATTGCTGAAGTCGTCAGGGGCGCCAGCTACCGAAATTGAAGAGTCTAAGAAAATGATAGTACTCTATGACTCCCTTCAGTTGGCTCACAAGGTCATCCTGAACAGTTTCTATGGGTACGTCATGCGCAAAGGCTCGCGGTGGTATTCTATGGAAATGGCTGGAGTGACCTGCCTCACTGGGGCCCACATCATTCAAATGGCAAGAGAGTTGGTGGAGCGAATAGGAAGACCTCTAGAACTCGACACTGATGGTATTTGGTGCATGCTACCAGCTACTTTTCCCGAGAACGTCGTCTTTGTCCTTAAAAACGGCAAGAAGCTGCCAATCTCCTATCCCTGTGTTATGCTGAATCATCTTGTCCACGGCAAGTTCACCAATCACCAATACCAGGAGCTCGTCGATCCTCAAACTTTCAAGTACGAGACGCATAGTGATAATACCATATTTTTCGAAGTTGATGGGCCATATCGGGCTATGATATTGCCAACCTCAAAAGAAGAAGACAAAAATCTCAAAAAGCGTTACGCAGTGTTCAACCATGATGGTAGCTTAGCAGAGCTCAAAGGCTTTGAGGTCAAAAGGAGGGGGGAGCTCAAGCTTATCAAAATTTTCCAGACACAGATCTTCAAGTTTTTCCTTGAGGGTGATACCTTGGCGGCTACGTACGCTTCAGTAGCGAAGGTGGCGAATAGATGGCTGGATGTTCTGCATCAACATGGTTCGACACTTGCTGACGAAGAGCTGATTGATCTGATCTGTGAAAACAGAAGCATGTCGAAAGCTCTTGAGGAGTATGGTGCGCAGAAGTCAACATCAATTACCACTGCCAAAAGATTAGCCGAGTTTTTAGGCTTGCAGATGGTCAAAGACAAGGGTCTTAATTGCAAGTATATCATCTCAGCTAAGCCCAAAAACGCGCCGGTGACTGAGAGAGCTATACCAGTAGCTATTTTCTCGGCCGATGACCAAATTAAACGCCATTTCTTGCGGAAGTGGATGCGAGAGGATCCAAGCGACATGAACCCTCGAGCGCTCATTGATTGGGATTACTACACGGAACGTTTGAGTGGCGTGATACAGAAGCTCATCACTATTCCTGCCGCTTTGCAGAAGGTTCGCAATCCCGTCCCACGGGTTGCGCATCCAGATTGGCTACAGCGTAGGATCAACGTCAAGGATGACAGGTTCAAGCAGAAGAAGATGACCGATCTTTTCGACAAGACACCTCTGTCTGAGATATCTGCGAATGCTTTGGATCATCGTTTGCCCACTGACGTGGAAGACTTTGGGTCGTCTCAGCTTTTGAAAGCTAAGACAGGCGAGGCCACCCGAATGGTTCAGAAAAGGAAAGCCCCAGAGCCAGCAAGTGTTGCGAACGTTGACCCGTATGCTAGTCTTCCTTCAAAGATGCCATCGATGACCGAAGACTATGAAGGCTTTCTTCGGTATCAGAAGAAAAAATGGAAGATCCAAAAGCAAGCTCGCATACGTCGACGCCAGCTTTTTGGCGAACGAAACAATGCAGCGACAGACAGCCTTGGAAGTCTGTTCCAAAATCAGGCAGAGTTGTTGTTCATCAACACCTGGCAGGTATTGCAGCTACGAGAGTCCGAGACGCCAGGACAGATTCGAGCTTTTGTGTTGATCGACAAGAAGGTGCATGCCCTTACAGTCAAAGTACCTCGACAATTGTTTTTGAACCTCAAGGGAAATGAGTTGCCTGATGTTGATGTGGAAGGTTGCGCTGTCGAAAAGGTCACCCACACTCTGCCAAACGGACATCCCTCGGTCCACCTTTTCAAGCTTGTAATGTCCGAAGAAATCTACGTCAGAGAAGCACGGAAACTCGCCGTATTATGCAATCACCCAAGCGTCGAAGGTGTTTACGAGAAACAAGTGCCACTTCCTATGAGAGCTGTTCTCGAGTTGGGAAGTTCGTGCACCTTCGACGAGAGTCAGAAAGGAGTTCTAGGTCGGGGTCTTGAGCACGGCTTTGATCTTTCCGCCTTGCGACGCACTCCAGCGAAGCAGCCTTATCTTCTTGAGACAGAAATGGCTTTCATCTATCTTTACCACCTTGAGACCGGTGATCGTCAGATTTTTGCGTTGTTTTCGACAATTAAGGATGAAGCCCAGATCATCGTTTTCGACCGCTCCAAAGATACCCAAGGCTTACCCAATGCTGAAAAGATCTATTCTGAACTCCTCACCCGACGACTCAATGACAACGGAGGTAAGCCATGGCAAAATATATTCGAATACCAAGACAAAATCCGATTTAAGACCACCCAAGTCAGAACGAAGAGAAAGCTACACCTAGATGTTGGTGACGCGGTCAAGAAGATGAAGAGTGACGAGAGCAGACCAACGCTTCTAGTCATACAGTCTCCACAAAGACGTCTACTGCTGAACGACATTCCGTCGCTCAATGATCTGCCAGTCCTTCCATTGAAAGTCGAAATCTCGGATAGTAATCTTCCTCAATTGGGCTGGCAGGGGTTCGTTGTCAAGCGTTTGGTTACTCATTATCTTGCCTTGGGTTCGTGGATCAGCCACCTCATTGAGCTTGCCAGGTATGGGGATGTTCCCCTCTGCAATCTGGAAAGGGATGATCCCCGGTTCCTGATCGATATCGCTTATGCGAGACGCCTACAGAAAAGTAATGTAGTTTTATGGTGGTCCGGTGGTCCTTTACCAGACCATGCTGGGCACGAGAAAGACGATATACTGACCCCAATGGAGACTGTCAGGATTCCCGCTGTCAACAACCCTGGCACATACTCGTCCGTCTGCATAGAGCTTGACGTTCGAAATCTCGCTATCAATACGATTCTAACGTCGTCTCTAATTAATGAGCTCGAGGGTAGCGATTCGGTTGCCTTCAATCCAGCTGCGCCAAGCGAAGAAGACGCGAACAGTGGAACAGGCGTTCTCTACTCTGATCATGCCTTTGCATCAGCCGGCATCACCGTCCTCCGAGAGATGGTAAAAGCCTGGTGGACGGAAGCCTGCAAGGGCAGTCCAATGGCCGATATCATGGTGCAGCATCTCATGCGATGGGTCGAGAACCCAGACTCATTTCTCTACGATCGCTCATTGCATTACTACGTGCAAATGATGTCTAGGAAAGCTTTCCAGCAGCTGATGACCGATTTCAAGCGCGTCGGATCCCACGTTATCTTCGCCAATGCAAATCGTCTTCTCCTCCAGACCACGAAAGCAGAGGTTGGCAATGCCTACGCGTACAGCCATTATATCCTCAAGTCGATCAAAGCAAAGCCTTTATTCCATTTCCTCGATTTGGACATTAAGGAATATTGGGATTACCTGGTCTGGTACGACGAATTCAATTATGGCGGTAAAGCATGTCAGGAAGTCGTTGAAGCAGAAGCGCAGACCCTCGACACTATCATGCACTGGCAGCTGAATACTTTCCTCCCTCTCCAATATCAGTCAGTCTTCCACGACTGGGTCGTCGATTTCATCGATCTGATGCACCACATCAAACGACCTCGGCATATACCTGTTGGCGATTCCGGTTCGGATTCACCCCCTCGACCGACTCAACTCCCAGTCCGCCAACTTGCTGCTGATGAGGACTTGACAAGCAGAGATGTTCTCTCAAAGACCATCTCAAAACCCTTGAAGCGCCACATTGTTGCCCTGATCGCTCGCTATCGCTCCGAACTCGCTCACCCTGACCTTGCTTCAGATCACAGCTTTCCCACCCTCCCTGGCTCTCATCTCAACTTCAAAAATACTCATCCAGTCCTCCAACTTGTCAAATCAATCATGCACATCTTCTCCCTCGACAAAAGCATCAATCTCGAGGCACGCTACCTGCGCAAAGAGCTTCTTGCCCTCTTCGAGATCAAAGAGTTCAGCCCTCAGGCTCGCTTCGAAAATCCGAGCTCCAGCCTTAAATTGGAGCAGCTCATCTGCGAACACTGCACCATGGCGCGTGACCTGGACTTGTGTCGAGATGAGGACGTCCTGCCGGAGACTGTGTCTAAAAATTCTGAGCCAGCAGCCAAAGCATGGGCCTGCACGACTTGCGGTCATCAGTACGATCGACTGGCAATTGAAGAGCGCTTGATTGGGCGGGTCCAAAAGGTACTGGTGGAATGGCAAACGCAGGATCTGAGGTGCGGGAAGTGTAAGAAGACCAGGGTGAATGACTTCATGGAGCATTGTGGGTGCAGTGGGGATTGGGTGGCTACTGTAAATAGAGAGGATGTTGTTAGCAATTTGAAGGTGCTCGAGAGGGTGAGCAAGGTTTATAAACTGAGGATGTTGGAGGGAGTGATGGGGGATGTTCTAGCGAGGCTTTGAGATGGGCGTTTGTTTCAGGGATAGCGGCTGCTTTGTGTGTGGATTTGGAGTAACATGTCATTGTGAGCGTATAGCGATTAGCATCATTGCCTGCTGCGATCGCCTCATCCCAAAGTCGATCATCTGGAAGACTTGATGAGCAAAGATCACTCGTCTCCTCTTCGCCGCCCTGGTCTACTCCCGTTCCAGCTTGTCAAAGCACTCGGAAAGCGCGTCCCCAGAGTCGAAAGACTTACGCAAGCAGTGAGTAACAAGCCCAAAACCTGCTCTTATGTAGAAAGGTGAACTTAACCCGTCCATCCGTACTTTCACGCTTTACTCATGCTAAGGACAACGTTATAATTCCGCCCCAGCACGAAACCTTGGAAACCCCAAGAGCCCTTCTTTCGCTTGTAGGTTCCCCCATCTGCAGAGACGGAAATCAGCATGGATTAAAAGGCTTTGATACAGGTTCATGAGCATTTTAGGCCTTTCGCTCACTCGGAATCTTAGTCTTGGGACCCAAGCATTGAAAGCTACTTACGCCTTCCCTCCATCTAATCAAGTCAATCACCTATCCTACTTGAACCCCCCTCCAACTCCCTCTCTACCGCCATTTCCGCCATCGGAGGTTTCTCCGCCAGCATCATCAAACTATCCGTATCCTCACCCACGTCGACCGCGAACTGATTCCGCGGAA
The DNA here is from genome assembly GCA_018257885.1 of Parmelia sp. 050094. NCBI lineage: Eukaryota > Fungi > Ascomycota > Lecanoromycetes > Lecanorales > Parmeliaceae > Parmelia > Parmelia sp. 050094. The sequence continues at coordinate 122,665 of JAEUBB010000015.1, read as the reverse complement.
CATGACACCGAAACCGCTCAGCGAGCCTCGGCCACATGGTACGCAAAGATTCAACGTCCCCATTCACCACATTGAACGCCTGGTTCCCACACTTTGGTTCCAAGGCCACCGTGCAAGCGGGATTAGGTGAAGCTGTCGAAGAGGTTGGGAAAGGTTTCGCTACTGGGGATCATGAGGTTACCGTCTAGTTGCTTGGAGATGGCGGCGTAGAGGCCGAGGGCGGTAACGAGGTTCATAAATTTGCCCTTTGCGACGCCGATGACGTCGTTGGGGTAAGTGATGATATAGTCCCATTTGCTGTTGGATTTCTGAGCTGAGGAGATGAGGATACGCTGCTGATGGTAGTAGAAATTTGGGGAACGGCTGGGGCCTTCGATCCAAAGGGTCTGGTTTTTCCATGGGTTGCTTTGGGCAGCCGAGATGGACGCCGTATTGCTTGGCGCCTGTTGCGAAGATGACGCGTTTGAGCTTTTTCGAGGCGCCAGTCATATCGAGGGCGGAGAGGAGGTTTGATAGTATGGCGCCGCTGACGTTCAACTCTCTTGGTCGGAGTCATTTTGAAGATAGGCAGTGAAGACTGGCTTACAGTTTAGTTGTCAGTTTCACGAATGTGAGGGAAACTGGGGCCTCGGGACATTTGTTGAGAGCCGGAGAGGTCAAGAGTAAGGTTCTGTCTAGAAGAGCAGACAGGGTCTCGGAAAAACTGACAAAGGTACTCACTCTCCTTCGACGTCCCCAAATTGGTTTGCCATCCCTTCAGCATCTTGAACTAAACCCAGCGTATCGTGCTTCACATTCGACGAGTACTTCTCCTTTTGACTCCTTGATGGGGCGTGTACGGTTTGTCATTGCTGAGGGTCTTTGCCGAAAGGATGGACAATTCCACGGCCCAGGATTTCTAATGCCCAAGATGACATGAGTACAGGTGCGAAAAGATGTTGGCGACTTGCTGGCCGGGAACGGGTCGGAACCTGTAGCATGGGTAACGATGGCGGAAGGCATGCTGTATGCGTTGGGTGTTGATTGAAGATGATGAGAGGGAGGTATTGAGAAGTATTAGAGAGTAGAAGACTTCTAACTACCGCTCTTGATAAAGACTAGGTAGATACGCTCGACAGGGCCTTCGCATACAATGGAACAAGGCAATTATGGCGAATACCAAATCTCGCTGTGGAAGCTGACATCGGATGGGGTTCATCCAATCACCAAGCGCCCAACCGGACCGGTCTCCGTCCCACTCCCCACCAATTGATGCCTCTGCAATCGACGGTGCATGTATTAGAAGAGACGACCGTTTTTGAAATACAAGAGCAGAGAGAAAGGAGGAGAGAGAGGCATGTACACTTCAGATTTGAATACGTGGTAGATGTTGTAGTATCGTAATCTCCTCGTGGGTTCAGAGGGAAATTCATCTCCGGACGGAATGAGAGCCAAATGACACGAATCATGGTCGAGAAGCCCAATTTCTTGTCCGTAATAAGAGGCTTCGAGCCCAGAGGTAAAAGAGATGAACATTGGTAGCGGAATACTTTGTGTAAGGATGGATAGATATATCATTCCAGACTCGTGCAGGTTCCTCATAGAACCTCATATAAGCGTCATTATTTTCCGGGATCGTAGCCACTCTCCCGAATTTGTTGTCGAGGAAGTCCACCATTAGCCTTGCAACACAGCCGAAAGTCGTGCTCCAACCCCGATGTCGAAGATGACCTTCCTAGCCAAGACGATGCTCGGGCAACAACTTCCTACGCTTGAGTCATTGGTTCACGACATGTTGTCTGATTTCAGGTGCAAAGAGAATTTCCTATAGAAACCTGATGAACTTGAGAGGCTCGAGAGGTGTTCTCGGTGGGAGTTGGGAATGGTAGACAAGTAGGAAATCCTATACGTATCTTCCAGTCAGCATGGTAAATACAGCTTATGGAGGGTATACACCCGTACTGTACACCTGTATCATACACTTGTGTTGTTGGCCACTTGTTCCGTAGAATGTACGGACCACGGACTACGGACACGGAGACCAGCACTGTTCGCAGATCCTAAGCGGAGTGCCATAAGAGTCGGGCTCCCAAATTAGGGCCAGAGCCAGGGCTAGGGCTAGGGCTTTGACGAGGGCTGTGGAGGAATTGTGCCTCGGTGGTGGAAAATGTGGGTAGGGCGGGGTTGATGAAGGATCACCAGATAAAAATAAAGTAGAGTAAGGTAGTCAAGGAAGCGCCAAGATTGAAGGTTCGGTGGTGCTGTGGTTCTTGACTTTGTACTTTACAGCTACCTTACTACTACCAAGGTACCTTACGTACCTTACGTACCTTACGTACCTTCTTACCTTGGTGTATCAACTGAGGTATGAGGTAAGGTAAGGTATACTCTGCATACTCTACGTTAATTGACTTCCAAAACACAAGGTAGCATACGTTAGCCTTTCCATCAATCATTTTTTTCCTCCATTTCCTGGCTCCTTCTTGATTAATTAATACTTCTCCAACGCCCCTCCTTGCTTTGCCTCTCATGATTAGCTGACCTACTTTACTGCACCTTCATTCAAGCAACAAGCAACAAGCAATCCAATGCTTCTGCTAGCTCTCGATTATTCACACAACCTTTTTCTGTGCTTTCTGGCTGGCATGAAACGTCAAGAGCACCTGTCACCCACTTCGAGCATCTCATTCCCCCACTCCTCTTTCCCCTTGTTCCTAGCCTTTGCACCATTCTCGTCGACTCCTTGATGTAACTCACCTGCCTGAGGACTCGGCGCCGGCGGTATGACGCCTTTCGCCACCAAAGGTTTCAGCACGGCGTACAAGAGAGCCCGCTCTCAAGATAGCCCGACCCCCTTGGCATCACCACCAGTGTTGAAAGCGACCAAGTTTGATGAAGAAGACGTGCCTCAGGTCGAGTCGGAGATGCCGACTTTTCTCCGTCAATCACAAAACGGTAAGCCGTCTCTGTCATGCATACGCGAGCACGCATCATGCGGCTTCTTTTTAGAGTATCCACTAAGACGGAATAGCTGTTCGAGCTAAATTCAATGACTTGCAATGGAAGGAGAAACTTCGCATCTTGCAAGGTCGAAGTGATCCATCTTCGCAATGGGTGCAAGATGTGAGCCCCCATGTCATGAGGCGGAATCGTTACGGAAACGTCCAGCCGTGGGACAAGTCTCGCATTCATCTCAAAGTTGCCCCAGGCAAGTCCGACTACATCAACGCTTCACCCATATCACTGCGAGATCCGCGAACAGGTGTAGAAACCAAATACATAGCAACTCAAGTACGCCGCTCCCGCCTTCTACTCTTTGGTGACTAACATACTGAATCTCTTCAAAGGGCCCTAAACAGTCGGGCTTAAGCCATTTCTGGCATATGGTATGGCAGGAAACTGCCGACGTGGCTGTCATTGTCATGCTAACGCAAACTCATGATGGAACAACGGAGAAATGTTTTCAATATTTCCCGTTGAACATCGAGGCCGGATCTTTCAAGCTAGAACCGCTAGACAGAGAGAGGGACACCCCGGACGGCAGTGTGACTTTCTCGGAGTTCCATCTGGATGTGGACTCGAAGACGGAAATTCGCAAATTATCCTTGAAGATCGGGGCAGAGACAAAGGATGTATGGCATCTCTTATTTTCCGGCTGGCCAGATTTTGCCGTCCCGGAGAAAAACGACCGTACTGCGCTCCTGGAGCTCTTGAAGCTTTGTGCAGAGAAGAATACTTCGCCAAGCAATCCTAGGATTATCCATTGCAGCGCAGGGGTAGGACGTTCAGGAACGTTTATCGCGTTGGAATATCTTCTCGCTCAAGTGGAATCAGGTGCAATACTCGACGCCAAAGAAGGCGAAGACATGATTTATGATGTGGTGAACCGATTAAGAGAGCAAAGAATGCTCATGGTACAGATGGAAGGACAATACCAATTTCTTTACGAGGTCATTCGTGATCAGCTCAAGGGACGCCATCTACAGGTGTCCAGGCGGCAGTCGCCAAGACTTCATTTGCAAGCAGGCAATAAGGCAGCGAATACTGATGACACCAGGAAGGCAGGTGACTTCTTCAGTAACGCGCACATTGATGAAAATCAGGCCGCAGCGGGATCAGGGACGAGCTCTAGTGAAGGGCAGGTTGAAAGGGCCAAGGCAGAAGGTCAGGACCCCAGTGTGCCTTGAAGACTGCAGATTTGGGGACAGGTCTGAACCTTGATAGGTGTACCGTGGTCGGCGGTACGACCTTTTTTCCTTGTCTCGGGCTGCATTGTGGCGCTTGCTGTAGGGATATCAGGAGTACATCTTTGGTTCAGGGGGGTATAAGTCCGTTGCGAGCATGGAGAGGTATTTTGGCAGTAATAGACCATGCTGATTGTTACCAAATGCATCATGTGCGGTAAGGCATGATTTTCGCGCGTTTTCAACAGTGAGCGAGCAAGATAAAAGCCTTCAGGGCAAGCATAAAAAAGCTCGTAAGCAGTAGCCCACAGTGGTTTCCTACTATGATGTCTCCAGCTTCCCATAGAATGGTTTATTATCAACCAACAACCACATCAAGCTTCGAACAGTAAGCAAACTCCTCATGCCTGAGCTGTCTTCGCCAAATTGTTGGCCTGCTGCGGATTGATCTTCTTTCCATCCTTGTTGAACCGAACCCTAGGAGGGGGTGCACGATTGCGGCGGCCTTCTCGAGAGCGAACACTAGACACAAATCCAGTCAATACAAGCGAGCCCCAAGCAGCTTATGGAGAGACGAACCGAACGATCTTGCCGTGAATGGCACACGAGACGCAGTATTGGAGCTTTAGGTACATTTTCGGGACGGCGTATTCGGGGAAGACGGAGGCATCGGAAATATCGCCTAGATTCAAGGTACATTCGTTAGTTCTCACAATTGCGGCAAATTCACTGTAGATTTCAGGACGGAGGAAGTGCTGATGAGAGAGAGAGAAGCAGAACGTACGGATGGCGGCACTCTCGACCATGTTGCGGATGGTAAATCTCTTTATCGCTTTGTCCTTTGGTGTGCATCGTGAGCAGTTGGAGCAGCGGATTGGCTTGACGTGGCCTCGTCCTTTCTTGTTGCGACCGCTGCGCACAGGTGGATGGGTTAGTTACGAAGTTGAGGGGGCGCGTTTCGGGTTGGGGAATGTACTTGGATGCTCGCTTTTTGACCATGGTTGCGGTTTTCTAAGGGTGATTTGGTAAGAATGAGACTGTAGTGGTTCTTTTTGCGTACCTACCCTTTAAGATTCGTTGCTCGAGAAGTCCCGTTACTGGTTATAAATTATATGTAGTGCTCGTTGCTCGCAAAGTCGAGAGTGGCAGTGGGAGCGCTTCGCCTAATGGTAGAACTTCGGTGTCTTGGCGCGACTTGCCGATCTCCCGATGTTTACGAGTATGTACCTTACGAATCGTTTGAATGTTCCCTCGTTCGAGCGAGTCAAGGGGTCGATCCTCGGACTCGATCGCGCCTATATTCCCAATCAGTTGATCAATTCCTCGTCACCATGTCAGCTTCCGGCGGAACTTTCAGAGGTACCCCCAGTCGAGGAGGCCAAGGCAGAGGTCAGGTTCCTGCTTTTGAGAACAGCCCCTCAAACATACCTCGTCCCAAGCTAGAGTCACATGCCAGTTCCGCAATGCAGAGTGAGACTGGGAACTCGACGCTGAGCGCGAGTAGGCAGAAGCAGTCGAAACGTGATGAGGTCGGACAATCCTCATAATTAGTAGGCTGACATAGGCTGATACTACCTTCCTAGGCCATTCGGAAGAAGATGGAGGCAGACCTCAACAAGAAAAAGGGCAACGCTGCTCGAGCTCGTCATACTCGAAAAGCCCCTCCTGGGACAGTCCTGGCCCTCAAGCCCAGTCAGGCTCTCCAAATAAAGCCAAATACTACCGTGGCAGAAGCGGCCCAACTAATGGCTGCGAAGCGGGAAGACTGCGTGCTGGTCACGGACGACGATGATCGGATTGCTGGTATATTCACGGCCAAAGATCTCGCGTTCCGCGTTGTGGGTGCGGGTATCAAAGCCAGGGATGTTACTATTGCGGAGATTATGACGAAGAATCCCCTGTGTGCTAGAACAGATACAAGTGCTACGGATGCTCTGGATCTTATGGTTCGAAAAGGCTTTCGGCATCTTCCTGTCATGGATGAGAATCAGGACATCTCTGGCATATTAGATATTACAAAATGTTTTTACGATGCAATGGAGAAATTGGAGCGTGCCTACAGCTCGTCACGGAAGTTGTACGACGCTCTTGAGGGTGTGCAGTCGGAACTTGGCTCGAGTCAGCCGCAGCAGATAATACAATACGTCGAGGCTTTGAGGCAGAAGATGTCCGGACCTACACTGGAGTCTGTTCTGAATGGACTGCCTCCGACAACTGTGTCCGTGAGGACCTCCGTCAAGGAAGCCGCCAGCTTAATGAAAGAGAATCATACTACTGCTGTGCTGGTGCAAGATCAAGGCTCGATTACCGGTATATTCACCAGTAAGGATGTTGTCCTTCGAGTTATTGCTCCGGGGTTGGACCCAGCGAACTGCAGCGTTGTGAGAGTGATGACTCCACACCCGGACTTTGCACCCATGGACATGAGCATACAGGCCGCTCTGAGGAAGATGCATGACGGACACTATCTGAACCTGCCGGTGATGAATGAGCCCGGCGAGATCGTGGGTATGGTTGACGTGCTCAAACTCACGTACGCAACTCTTGAACAGGTCAGTCTTTGGGTTCATCATTTGCGATAAAATTACTAATATCATTAGATCAACACAATGTCGACTGGAGATAATGAAGGTCCAGCTTGGGGCAAATTCTGGCTCTCGTTGGATAACGACTCCGAATCGATGATGTCAGGAGAAGGCAGCCATCGTGCACACACCCCGGGTCATCGATCTCTGCTGTCCCCAGAGTTACAATCTCGACCAAATGTGGACCGCGTGGATAGCGTGCAACCACACGAGTCGGCTTCACATAATGGAGATGATGATCGTTCGGAAAGTCCAGAAGAACCTCCGTCAGCTTCTATGGAAGACTCGCCGTTCCCTTTCAAATTCAAGGCCCCCAGTGGCCGTGTCCATAGGCTCCAAGTCGTTGCTTCTGCCGGTATGGAGGACCTAGTCAGTAACGTAAATGCCAAACTTGGAGGGGAGATCGATGCAGTGGGCGGTCAGGCTATCGTCGAGGGTGGGAAGTTGACAGCTTCTGGCTACGCCTTGAGTTATTTGGACAATGAAGGCGACACAGTCTCGATCACTACTGATCAGGATCTCCTAGACGCCATCACGCTCTCGCGTCAACATCACCGGGAAAAGGTCGATCTTTTCGTGCATGATCCAGAAAAACCACCAATGTCAGCAACAGTAGATCCTCAACCAGCAATGTCGAAACCGTTGACTCCTCCATCATCGACGCTGAAGAGTCGAAGATTCAACGATGATGAAGATGAGATGGTGACGCCGGTGAAAAAGGAGCGGAAGCCTACATCACACGCAAAGCAGCAACAGACGGATCAGCTCGTTGCAGGAGTCCCGAATGAATTATTGCTACCGGGGGCGATTGTCACGTTGGCCGTGGTCATTATCGGGGTCTTCACGATTAGTCGCGCCAGCCGTTCATGATATAAAATCCTGCTCGAGACGTTTATTCGTCTCTTTGCTCTGCAAAATGCGCGTTTCACAGATATTCTTCGCACTTGATGTATGATTACGGATTTGAAGTATGCTATTATTCTCCGGTAGAAGTAGGTGGAAGAATAAGGGTATTCCAAAGGTACTCGTTGTTATTTGGCTGCGACGGACATGCAAAGGAATGATTGAGAGTAGACTTGCATCGATGTGCCATTGAGCCATTCAGAAGGAACTCCTTAGTAATCTCCACAGGCGAAAGAAAAGTAGCTGCATCATGGCTGTAGGGCAGCCTCTAAAGTTGATGCTTGGCGCGTTGATAGAATATTAAATGGCCTTGCCCTTGGTGTGACGATGCCCAAAAATTCCTTTTCCAAAACAATTCAATCAGTCCCATTACTACAGCGCAAACACCCCCGGTCTTTGCTTTTCTTTTTCCTTTTCACCATGAACATCATTATTGCTTCAAAAGCCATCCGTTGGATCTGATTCCCTCCTTCTCATAGCTTCCCTCGTAGACCAAGGGTGCTGAACTCGTGACCCTCGTTCAACATCCCGTCACCCGTGTTGACCAACGCGCAAGGTCCGGCTCAACCGACCCAGTGGCTACAAAACCACTGAAGCAGAAAGATTCCACCTTCCAATATGTCTGTTCTGCCTCCCGAGGTTCACGCCGCGCTCGCAAGCCTACTTCAAGGCCTCTCCTCCTCGGACAATCAGATTCGCACCCACGCCGAGGAAAAGCTCAATAATGAGTGGATCGTCGCGCGACCTGATGTCCTGCTCATGGGCTTGGTTGAACAGATCCAGTCGGCCCAGGAACCATCGGTATGGCATCTACCTTCCTCCTTGACCATTCACACGACACACCCGGCTGACACGGCTCCCCTGAAAAGACCCGCTCTTTCGCAGCAGTCCTCTTTCGTAGAATGTCAACAAAGACAAGGAAAACGCCTGGGACGGAGGAGTCGAAAGAGCTGTTCATGTTATTACAGCCACCCCAAAAGGTGGCTATAAGGCAGAAATTGCTCGAATGTCTGCAGAGCGAGAATCTCCCATTCGTTAGGCACAAGATTGGTGACGCTGTGGCTGAAGTTGCTAGACAGTATTCAGATGATGGTACGTGAGAGGAGTGATGGATATGGAATGGCCCGGATACTCTGGCTGACATTTGGGATTGTGAAGGAGAAAATTGGCCAGAGCTTCTGCAGGTACTCTTTGTGGCTAGCCAGTCGCAAGATGCAGGCCAAAGAGAAGGGGCTTTTCGAATATTCACCACTACTCCGGGGATTATAGAAAAGCAACATGAGGAGACTGTGCTGGGCGCCTTTACAAAAGGCTTCGAGGATACCAACGTTATTGTAGGATGGAATGCTTGATCTCAAGAATCCTCGCTGACACGGTCACAGGTAAGGATTGCCGCAATGGAGGCCTTTTCGTCATTCTTCGCATCCATTCAGAAGAAAGCGCAGAAAAAGTACTACGCTTTGGTACCAAAGATCCTCAATATCCTACCACCTCTGAAAGAGCAGGGTGATTCAGAAAACCTCACTAAAGCTTTAATTGCCTTAATTGAATTGGCTGAAGAAGCTCCAATGATGTTCAAGCATCTCTTCCACAATTTGGTACAGTTTAGTATGACTGTCATACAGGACAAGGAGCTTGGTGATCTGACACGACAAAATGCGTTGGAACTCATGGGTACATTTGCCGATTACGCCTCCGCTTTGTGCAAGAAAGATTCTTCCTACACGTCGGATATGGTCACCCAGTGTTTAAGTCTAATGACAGATGTTGGCCAGGACGACGATGATGCATCGGAATGGAACGCCTCAGAGGACCTTGACGTGGAAGAGAGTGATCAGAACCACGTCGCTGGAGAACAGTGTATGGACCGACTTGCCAACAAACTTGGAGGTGGAGCGGTACTACCACCGACATTCCAATGGCTTCCTCGAATGATGACCTCTGCAGCCTGGCGAGATCGACATGCGGCACTTATGGCTATATCAGCAATCTCTGAGGGCTGCAGGGATCTTATGGTAGGTGAGCTGGACAAAGTTCTTGATCTTGTAGTCCCAGCTCTCCGCGATGCCCACCCGCGAGTACGCTGGGCAGGTTGCAATGCGCTAGGCCAAATGAGCACGGATTTCTCAGGAACAATGCAAACTAAATACCATAACGTTGTGTTGACGAACATCATTCCTGTATTGGATGCCCCTGAACCTAGGATTCAATCTCACGCTGCTGCGGCTCTTGTCAATTTCTGTGAAGAGGCTGAGAAATCTACACTTGAACCTTATCTGGACGACTTACTGAGTCGTCTTTTGCATTTGCTACAAAGTCAGAAGCGTTATGTGCAAGAGCAGGCTCTTTCGACGATTGCTACCATTGCTGATTCCGCCGAGACTGCTTTTGGAAAATACTATGATACCCTGATGCCTTTGTTATTCAACGTCTTGAGAGAAGAACAGTCTAAAGAGTATAGACTCTTAAGAGCGAAAGCGATGGAGTGCGCGACTTTGATTGCATTGGCCGTCGGCAAACAGCGCATGGGTTCGGACGCTGTGACACTAGTGCAGATATTGGGGAACATACAACAAAACATCCAGGATGCTGATGACCCTCAATCGCAATACCTGCTGCATTGTTGGGGGCGAATGTGTCGCGTGCTAGGGCCAGATTTCATACCGTATCTTGCTGGCGTCATGCCTCCTCTGATGGAGCTCGCCAGTGCTAAAGCCGACATCCAGCTTCTTGACGACGAGGACCAAATAGCCAAGGTCCAGCAAGAGGAGGGATGGGAGATGGTGCCGCTGAAAGGCAAAGTCATTGGAATCAAAACTTCCATCCTTGAAGACAAGCACATGGCTATCGAGCTGATCGTCATCTACGCTCAACAGCTTGAAGGCGCGTTTGAGCCCTATGTCATGAATATCATGGAAAAGGTGTCTCTGCCAGGCTTGGCTTTCTTCTTTCACGATCCTGTGCGAGTTGCCTCTGCCAAGAGCGTGCCTGTACTCCTTAATTCTGTGAAGAAAGCGCACGGTGAGGCCTCCAGTCAGTTGGGTGAACTCTGGAAGGTGGTAATCGACAAGGTCCTTGAAGTCCTGAGTGCGGAACCGGCAATTGATACACTCGCAGAAATGTATCAATGTTTCTACGAGTCTGTTGAAGTTGCCGGGAAGAACTGTCTGACACAGGAACATATGGGAGCCTTCATTGAGTCTGTCAAATCGACACTTGATGACTATCAAAAGCGAGTGAAGAACCGTGCGGAGGAACAACAGGAAGTAGAAGAAGGCGAGGAAGAAAACGAAGACATTCTGTTCGCAATCGAGGACGACCAAACGCTTCTCTCGGACATGAACAAAGCATTTCACACCATCTTCAAAAACCAAGAAACAGCATTTCTCCCACCCTGGTCACGTCTATTGCCTTTCTACGACGCCTTTGTCACCAGCGCAGACTCGACGCAACGGCAATGGGCGCTGTGTATATACGACGACGTCCTCGAATTCTGCGGGGACCAGAGCTGGAGCTACCAAGGTCACATAAGAGAACCTTTGATCGCGGGTATGAGAGATGAGATTCCTGCAAACCGACAAGCGGCTTGCTATGGCGTAGGCATAGCTGCACAAAAGGGCGGATCGAATTGGTCTAGTTTCGTTGCGGAGCATCTGCCAACACTGTTCCAAGTTTGCCAGCTTCCTCAGGCTCGAGATGACGATCACGTGTTTGCCACTGAAAATGCATGCGCTAGTATTGCCAAGATTCTCCAGGCCGCTTCGAGCAAAATCCCAAATGTTCAGCAGTTCGTTCAGCACTGGCTAAACACCTTGCCGGTGGTCAATGACGAGGAAGCAGCACCCTACGCTTACATGTTCCTGGCCCAACTAATCGATCAGTAAGTTCGCTCACGTCTATGATATGTCTTACTCAAATACTGACTAAGCCACCACTAGAGGAAACCCTGCCGTCACTGCGTCGCCCCAGGTTTCTAGTCAATGCTTCGTAGCTATCGTGCAGGCACTCGAAGCAGAGACGCTACAGGGTGCAACTGCGCAACGGGTAGCGGCGGCTGGGAAGCAACTCCTCCAGACAGCAGGTATCGACGCCAATCAGGTTCTTGCCACATTGGGCCCAGAGACGCAGCAGACCGTTGCGGCTTATTTTGCATGAGGCAAGGATTGCGAGACATTGATAGAGACAAGACGGCAATGGAAGATGGATCATGAGCGATGCATTATAACGGCGATTTTGCATATGCATGATGTATTCGGGCTGAATCTAGACGAGGGGAAGTCCTCAGGAGGTTTAGATGACTTGTAGTACGTATGTACTCGTAGTTCAGGCAATCAATTTAATCAGTCAGTAAGAATCGGGCAACGGTCATGTGACAACTATAGAGCTCAAAGTCGTGATTTTCTGCCGCTTATCATGTTGGTCATGTTGATATACTACTCGTTCAACATCTCCTCCGGACGAGGAGTTGTAGTGTAGCCCTAGCCCTAACCCTAATGCCAAGATATCCGACGCGTCGGAAAAGCCTCGGGAAGCGAAGTATTGTACTGTACCGCGAGCACACCTGGACGTTTTTACATCCGAAGTTTGCCAGGCTATTTATTCTACAGTGTTTGATCAGTACTCAACATACCTGCACTGGTCGACTCTACCTCTCTCGTCAGCATTCTGCCTGCACCCGGAGCAGCAAACAGAGCCATGTCCTTCGGAGGGCAGACCCCCACAATAATTGTGCTGAAGGAGGGCACCGATTCTTCCCAAGGGAAAGGGCAGATCATATCCAACATACAAGCGTGTTTAGCAGTCCAAGATACAATAAGGAGTACCCTAGGACCTTATGGTGGAGATCTGCTGCTGGTAGACGAGCAAGGACGGCAAACAATCACAAATGACGGCGCTACTGTGATGAAAGTAGGTAGTTCTTCCCAAGCTACTCCATGAGAGTGCTAACTTTCTTCCCAGCTTCTCGACATAGTCCACCCCGCTGCCCGCATTCTTACCGACATAGCCCGCTCCCAGGACGCCGAAGTGGGCGACGGTACCACCTCAGTAGTTGTTCTGGCAGGCGAAATCCTCAAAGAGGTAAAAGAGCACGTCGAACAGGGGGTCAGCTCTCAGATCATTATTAAAGGGCTGAGGAGAGCTTCAGCCATGGCAGTGAACAAAATCAAGGAGATTGCTGTTACGACGAACGAAGGCAACCAGAGGGAAACTTTGAGGAGATTGGCTGCGACGGCTATGAGTAGCAAGTTGATCCATCGGAACGCGGATTTCTTTACGAAGAGTGGGTCGCGCTGGGAAGACAGTGTAAGAAGCAACGACAGGAGCTGACGATGTGCCAGTGGTTGTGGATGCCGTCCTTTCGCTTGATCAGGAAGATCTGAACGAGAAGCTTATTGGCATCAAGAAGATCACGGGAGGAGCATTACAAGACTCGCTTTTCGTGAACGGAGTGGCGTTTAAGAAAACCTTTTCGTATGCTGGATTCGAACAACAACCCAAGAGTTTCAAGAACCCGAGGATTGTATGCCTGAACGTTGAGCTAGAGCTAAAGAGCGAGAAAGATAATGCGGAGGTTAGAGTGGATCAGGTGTCAGAGTATCAAGCGATTGTGGACGCGGAATGGCAGATCATCTACAACAAGATGGAGGAAGTGTACAAGACTGGGGCGAAGGTCGTGCTAAGTAAATTGCCAATAGGCGACTTAGCCACCCAGTTAGTCTTCCCCCGAATATGCTTCCAGAAAGATATGCTAATTGAGCGCAGATACTTCGCAGACCGTGACGTCTTCTGCGCTGGCCGAGTCTCCTCCGACGACCTGGAACGCGTAGTGCAAGCAACAGGCGGTAGCATCTCATCAACGTGCTCAGACATCCAACCCCAACATCTCGGTACATGCGCGCGCTTTGAGGAGCGGCAGATAGGTGGCGAGCGATTTAATTTCTTCGAGGGTTGCCCGGCAGCAAAAACATGTACGCTGGTTCTGAGGGGAGGGGCAGAACAATTCATCGCAGAGGTGGAGCGAAGTCTGCATGATGCCATCATGATCGTGAAACGAGCGATCGTGAACAGAAACATTGTCGCTGGAGGTGGTGCTTGCGAGGTAGATGCACCCAGCAATCCCCGTAGCGACCTAAAAGACGCTATGCTAACGACAAGACATACAGATGGAAGTATCTGCCCATCTCCACAAGCACGCCGACCTCTCCGTCCCCCGCAAACAACAAGCAATCATTAAAGCCTTCGCCAAAGCCCTCGAGATCATCCCGCGCCAGCTCTGCGACAATGCCGGTTTTGACGCCACAAACATACTGACTCAGCTGCGCGTCGAGCACCGCAAGGGTAATATCTGGGCCGGTGTCGACTTTGACAATGAGGGTGTGAGGGATAATATGGCGGCGTTTGTGTGGGAGCCGAGCTTGGTCAAGGTGAATGCGATCATGGCGGCCGTGGAGGCGAGTTGTTTAATCTTGAGTGTAGATGAGACTATCAGTATGTTATCCTTCTCCTTCTTCGTCTTCTTCTCCCTCCTTGCGCTCGGTGAGGGTATGTTGGGAAGGGGGAGCAAAGATTGCTAAGAGATTGTACAGAAAACGAACAATCAGAGCAAGGGCAAGCACCGCAACGAGGCTTACCTCCTGGAGCGGCGCAACGAGCGCTCAGGGGTCGAGGGAGAGGGATGCCAAGGAGATGAAAAAGGGCAGACTGGTGTCTTGTTGCTTGTTATCCTCTCCATGGGGAGATAGATAGCATCGATAGCATCGAGAGGGGAAAACAGATGCCAGTCCAAACCAATAACCAATAACCAATCTCGCGCATGCATTGCAGTCACCCTCTTGCCATGTATGCAGATCAGATGCAGATGCAGATGCAGACAATCACCGAAGCAGACGAGGAATCAGTTGTCAAAGTCACAATCAAACCGACTGGATGCTCAATACTCAATCCTCAATCCTCAATAGATTCTCGCAGTGCTCATACAAAGTCTCACAGTCTTCCGCAGTCCGTGAGGAACTTGACAGACAACCAAAGGCTCCGCGCCATGCGAATGCTGCGTTTAAGTGATATCAAACCTTCAAAAAATCCCCCCCCCTCAAGGACATATATGTACGGACAAGAAAGGTATCGTATCAGATAACCGGCCCCAACGCCACCCCTTTCTTGGTATCACTGACGAAAGTACGCCACCCGTGCCTCTCTGTACATCAATCCTACCCAACATATCATTACAACCCCAATCCGGTCCGGGCCCTCGGCTGAAAAAACACACGGCTCTTCCCTGTCTCGCTCTACTGCCAAAGACTGGCTCTTCGCCTCGGCTCTCCAGCCTCCAATTACGTCGCTTCCAAGCTCTCGGGAGAGATCATGCCCCCTTCATTCCCAGTTTTCCCTTTTCCCTTTGGCGTAGGCGTACCCATTGCTGCATCTCCGCCCGAATCCACAGCTGCGTTGGCACCGTTGCTCACGAAACCATTGGCCGTGGGCTTCTTTGCCGGTGTTTGCGATTCCTCTTTTCTGTCCTTCTCGGCTTCCTTTCCGTTCTCCTTGTCTGCTGCGTTCTCTTTCCCCGTCTCCTTAGCTTCCCCGTCGGCCAACTTCATCTTCTTCCTCGGATGACCTTTTCCAGGACCTTGCTCCTTGAGCGGTCGTTTGCGCGGACTCGTGATCTTCCCTGTTGGCGGTAACCGCGGTTTGGGGAAACGTTGCTTTTGAGGCAGATCGTCGTCTTCAATAAGGGGTTCGTCGTTGTTGGCATGGAGCTTAGCAAGGAAGAAATCTTGCACCAGACCAATTTCGTTCTTGATGTTATGGATTGTGACCGGGGTAAGCGGTAGTGGTGGTGGAAGATCGGAGAGAGGGGTGGCATTGAGAGCGCTGGAAGATGTTAGAATCGATGGGTGAAATGTGAGAAGGTTTGACACATACCTAGGATTTTGGGCTTGATTGGCACTGCGCATGCGGTTCTGCAAAAGATGTAGAGGTACACTCAAGCTGGCCATGTTGAATTCCTTGTCAAGGCCCAAGTCCTTGAAGCCAAAGAAGTCTTCACCTAGCTCCTCGGCAAAGTCGCCGCCCACAAATTGTTCGCTGTTATCATTGAAGGCGTTGGCTCCATCAGGGCCAGCGTCGGTGAGTGCAGGGCGGAGACTGTCTGCAAGATGGGCCTTCATCCGGTCATGCGTAACCGCGAGCTTTGTGCCGGCCCGATCCACTTCTTCTGTCACATAGCTATCGAGAGCATCGAGGTCGGCACCGTTTTCCTGCAAAGTGTGCAAGATGATTTCTTCAGGAGAAAATCTGGCTTTGAATGCGATTTTACCCTCTTGTGATCCTGGCGTTGGGACTGCTACCTGTGGCGCTTGTGAATACTCATTCAGTGTGCGTGCGAGTTTCGTGAAGTAGTCGCCAGCCATTTCGGTGATAGAATCCAGTGCTGCTGGCTGGAATTCCTCGAAACCAGCGTGGACCAGGAGTTTAGCTGCAGCCCGTTGGAGTGCGGCTCGAGACACCGACGGTGCAATGGGAGGCCCCTCCTCGGAAATGACTGTGGGCTCAACGTCTTGCTCGACGAAGGGAGCAGGTTCGTGTTTTTGGAACTGGCCTTGGTACATCTACCCTAGTGTTAGCAACACGGTCTTAGAAATTCAGATCACCTTCAATTATACCTGAGATTGCAGCTGCATCTGCTTTACAATGCCAATCTTCGACGTGACCTTTCGAGTTTCCTGTATCTGCCGTAGATTCTTCTCGATCTTTCGCGTGAGATTGCTGTCTGGCGACGTAAAAAGTCCTGGCGGTAGAACTCGTAGAAACTCTCCTGACGGATCCTGGACATTTCCGTCAGAGTCCTCAAGCCATTGTAAATGATTGGAGAGATCAGGAATAGCAGCTAAAGCGTCATAGTAGTCTGGCAGCACCCTCTCTTCTTCACCCTCCATGCCCTCTGCAAGAGTTTCTCCACTTGGCTGCGATTCTTCGTTTTCCCTGATCTCAGCTTCTTCCTCCGCGCTTTTCTTGCCCAACGCACCGTCGCTAACCGCTTGCTTTTGATTTCTCAACCATCTTCTCATTCCCAGTTTTGTCCGCCGAAGCGCTGGCTCTTCAGGATTGAGACGGTCTCCTAAAAAAAGTCTATGCCGTTCCGCAGTGACCTGCGCGCGATCTTTCTTAGTTACTTGTTTCCAGGTTTTGTATTCCGCGTCGTCGTTTTCGATTTCTTCGTTCGGACCGTCGATAGATGGGATGATGCCATTAATCGAGGATTCAGCATCGATATCCATGCCATCAGACTGAGTCCCGTGTCCTAGAATGCCATTGATGCCGGCTGGAGTGATCGTACCAGGGGGAGGTGTCGAAAGGTCTTTCTGGCTACCATCCATCACGCTTTCAGACTCGGCTCTCAAGTGTTCGAACTTGAGGTTGCTACCTAAACCATTGAGTGCTGGGTGGTTTGAGCTTGCTTTAGCCTCAGCGGCAGGTGAGCCTTCTAGTACACCAGCTGGCGCCTTCCGCGCCGTGGTTCCTTTCTTCGCCTTTTTGCCTGGAGCCTTACGTCCTCTTGAAGATATGATAGGCTCGTCATCGCTGTCCTCATCCCCATCCATGTTGATATCGCCATTTTGCAGTCGACGCTCTTCTGCTTCCACATCTGCTCTGTCTCTGATGGTAATATTAGGGATTAGGGGTACAAGCTTGTCCGTCTCTTTACGCATGAATAATGCCTTTTTTCGGAGGAAATGCTCTGGATTAGCATTGTATTTCAAGCAATTCTGCCAGATCAAATTCAGGTCTTCGACAAAGTCCTGTTTTGACCTGTACGCCAAAGTTTTGAGCTTTTTTGTCATGGTTCCTAGATCCATGGGATGTTTGACGACTGTAGCAAGACTTTAGTCTATGGTCGAAAGGGGGTTTCTTTTTTTTTAACTCACTATTGCCATAATCAGGTGCCTCTTTTTTGTTGACCTTTGTAAGAAATGGACCTGAGTGCTCTGTCATGCCCCTTAATTCGTTAAGAACCTTTTCGGCAGCCTCGTACAATTCTTCCTGTCCGACTTTTTCCTCGCTTGCCCATTTGCTTCTATTCTTCCTCACTTCGCTCATTAGTGCTCTAAGGTCAGGGTCAGTTGCCTTGACCTTGTCTCTGTTGGAATCAATCATCCATATCAGATTTTTCAAGGTCAGGCTCGATGCGCCCAAGTTCGTCTGGCTCAAGGTTCCTTGCTGTGCGTTGCCTCCAAGCCCGTTGGCGTTGTTCGCAGCTGCACCAGCTCCACCCATCTCGATGTCGACCTGGCGCTCAGATTCTTCAAGCTTCTTCTGTTCCAGCATTGCATCTCTGTCATTTTCTAGGGTGTAGAATACTGTGTAGAAGCTTCTTTTAGCTGCATCTTCAGTGGCCTTTTTGTCTTCCTCGAGCCTCTTGCGCGCCTCCTCTGTCGTCTTGACCGCTACGGTAGACGAGACACCTTTGGCACTAGCAGGCGTTGAGCTTGCGGACAGGCCGCGGACCATAGCAGAGGACGAGGGCGCCAAATTCAAGGTGGGCCCGGTGCTTTTGGATTTCAGAGGCGATTCGTTACCAGGTTCTTCGTCATCTTCGTCCTCCGACTCGTCGTAGTCATCCTCGTCGATATTCCTTATTGGCTTTCTTGGAAGACCCGTGACCGGGACTGGCGCATCTTCAAAGGGATCATCACTGAGCTGGTAGGCTTGCTCTTCCGCATTCCCAGCACCGCCATCTTTGTTTGCCTTGGTCTCCCCAAATAGCGAGCTTATTCGGGCCTCGCTCCTGGCGTACAGGCCGCGAAAGACGGACAATCTGGGATTTTCCTCTGCGCCAAGATCTCCCTCAATGCTGTTCATAAGGCGAGCAGCATTTGCAGGTACGGGGCGGCCATTGGGTGTTGCCGAACGTCGAGGGAATGTATGGTAGCCATTGACATGCAGAGTATCGCGTCTGGCGCTGGGGAGGGGAGTGGGGGTGGAGTTGGTGAGATTTTTCATGGCCATGCCCCTCCAGCCCGCCTAAAACGCAGGGGTTTCTGGGCTCCCTTGGGCTCCCTTGGGGAGCAACTGGGTGGCTCCTCCAATATGGGCTGGGTCAGATGATGGCATGAAAGTGACTGGAGATGAAAGCCGGCATCTCAGTGAGTTGGCTGAAGGAGGTTTTGGGGGATTTTGGATGGGTTGCGATGGCCGCTTGATGAGAGAAGTCGTCAGTTAATGCGTCTGCTGTTCCGCTTGAAGTGAGGTTGCCGGGCTAGGGCTAGGTATCTGAATGAAATGGGGCTAGGGCTAGTGTGTACGAGAGTTAGGTACTTTAGAATTAGGGTACCTGCCCTGTAGTTTCGGCATGCGTCGAGGCTACTCACTTAGCGTGCCCCCGTGTTAGTTACAGTTACCTGTCGAGCCTGTTACCGCAAACACCTCCCCCTCGTCCCTCGCCTGTTGTGTTCCTCATAACTTACACTTACCACGTACTCACTCGTACTTTCTCTCCTTCACTCTTTCACTCCGTCACTCTCAGGCTGGACAGATCCATCGCTTCTTTCTATCCCTTCCATCTCACCATTCATGTCAAATCCCTATCCTCAACCTCAGCTTGCTGACTCCGCCCGGCAATGACAATGAAGGTCAGATTCCCCTTCGCCAGTAAGCGCAACAGTTCCCAAGCCCCTCCAATCTTACCAGCCTGACCCTCCACCAGGCGCATTCCTCCTTGTCCTCCTCGCTGCTGCATATATACATCTCGGTTCTACCCAGGTCCCTCAAGTCAATCAAAAGGTCCTGCATTTCATCACCTTCTTCATCTTGACCACCGCCTTCTACTGGATCCTCGATACCACTAGGCGCAGGCTTCTCAACTTCACGCTCCTTGTCGTCACCTTTGGACTTGGACTTGGCTCTGAAGCGCTGCAAGGCCTGCTTACAAGCGGCCAGCAATTCGATCCTACTAATATCGCAGCCAACGTCATTGCATCACTCTCGGCGCTAGGGTTGTGCACGCTCTATCACAAGCGCATGCTTGATCGGAGGAGGAGGGCGAAGGGGTACTCAACCGTACCACAAGATGGTGAGGGTGAAGATCTAGAGCTGGGAGGACAAGAGACTGGAGTAGTGGGGGAGGATGCAAGAGATAGCAGTACTGAAGGAAGGTTGACGCCCAGTAGTGGCGCGGACGATGGGATCGAAGGAACCAAATAAAGAGCCCTCTCGATAAGGATACTGGAGTCTATGACTGTCTAGGCGCGTATCGGAAAGGCGTTCAGATGATGTTACAGGGGATGGGATACGATATCCTGTTGTTGATATATCTTGTACCAAAACTGCTGTCTACCAGGCTACTATAATCTGGGAGAATGTTGCATCAGTTTGTGTTTGTAGTATTTGTGACTGCTGATGCTGGATTTGACATGACGCCGAAGGTGCCCAGCTCTTGCCCGGGGCTATCCCGGCATTCGGTGCTAGCAACATCCAAAATGCTTTAGATACCTCATCTGGTCTTTTTCTGCTATTCATTACTCGGTATAGCAAACACATAACCATGCCCATAGGCTCATATTCACTCCGACGTTTCTTGGGTCTGTGCTGGACAGCGACAGGTCGCTTTGCAATTAAGCGCACATACCAAAAAAATAACAGGATGCAATCATGCATGGGAAACTCGGATTGTGCATCATTTCGATAAAGCTTAAAACGAGCGAGTCATTTACCCCATCTGACCCCGACACCGACACCACCGACCCCGGATGACTGCGCAACCCTCGTCCTCTTTTCACTGGAGCTGCCCTTCGAGATTCTCATTCTCCAGAATATATTGGAGAATATATCCCATAGTCGGCCCAACACCGCCAATACCGCAGATCCTACACAATGATGCACCTACTCTTCTCAGTCTTCCTGGCAGGCGCATCCTTCTCACTGATTCAAGCATTGCAGAGTGCTTCCACCGTTCTACCTCAATGCGCTGTAAGCCAGCTCTTCCATTTGGCTCCTCACCAGACACGCCTTGGAACAACTCAATGGCTGACCATTCAAAGAAAGACTGCATGTTCCAAGCCTCTTCCGAAAGCAGTTGCACCACCACGGATCTTACATGCGTGTGGTACGTTTATTTCGGACCTGATGTTCCCGTGTTAGCATTGAAACGAGTTACGAATCATGTCTTGGGAACAAGAGATGGACCTTTTTACCTCCTGAGACTAGTCTTGCGGCTCCACTTCCTACTTGAATAAGTAATGCTGACTTTGGAATCTGCGCAGCAAGGACCCTACCTATGCTTCAGTATTTGAAAAATGCGGGACCAAAAACTGCATCGCTGCTGATCAAAGTGGTAATGTTCTGTCCTTATACACGATTGATATCATTCTTCCCATAAATTGGGTGCTGATAGCGGCAATAACAGTCACCAAAGCATATGCTTTGAGTGTTTGCGGGGGGTACAAGCCCATCAACTCTACCGCTTCCGCCAGTGCTGCGATGGTCAGTATGACTGCGACGCCAATAGGTGGTGGTACCGTGAATTACAACAGTACAGCGATGCATAATGGCATTCTCATGGCTACTCCGGTGCCTTATACTGGCGGATCAGGGGTCGTCAAGGGGTGTGGAGCGGTGGTGCTAGCAGGACTCTTGGTTGGTGTAATGGCGGTAGCACAGTGAGCAAGGCCGGAGTGCTCAGTAACGTGTCATGATATACCTTACGGAAATTAATACTCGGCTTTTAATGTTAGATATGTACGAGCCACTCACTAAGGGTTAATACTTAATAGACATTTTGTCCCCCTGAAAAGCTGGCTGTCATCCTTTCATCTCCTACAACAGCTTTAATATGTATTGAATTTCTCATTCTTCGTCCCTATGGACTCGTCGTGATCACGGATGCTTTTGAAGCGTTGGAAATTTCCAACACAGATGACCCAAGAGGAGACAGATATGATTACAGGGATAAGTTAGATACAGAACAAGGGATCAGGAGTAGGATACCAATTGTGCCCATGTTACAGATTAATTGTGAGAAGTTGAACATGAGGCGAGTGAGAGTCTCGATCTTTCTGCCCCGCGGCCTTGGTTTTTTCCTTCATGTAGAGTAAGAGTCTTGTAGAGTAAGAGTAAAGGTAGCGTGACTAGCACACTAGCTGTAGGTGTAGGGCTGCAATCGATAAGAATCTTGGCACCGCTCTTAGCAGTCATACTCATGACGACTATTATGCTCTTCACCACTTGAATCGGCTCCGCGACTCCATTTCAACACAACGCAAGACCAAGTAAATAGAGCAAATGACGCCTGCTATGCTGCCCTAAACCATGATACAGCCACAATCCGTGCTTTCATCATCGCCAGCTTTCTTCCCCGGCCGAGATGAACTGCACGAGGTCCGCTCCACGCCTTGTTAGCAAATCATGCAGATCCTCTCGAACAAACGCTTTTCATGCATCACGTCCATCTCAACGGCGGCAGTTCAGGAGCCAGGCATCCTCTAATGAGAATCTATATCGTCACAAGCCTCTGACCCATGCTATCCTTGGCGCTGCCGCCGCTACAGCTCTATACCATGTCTCTAAACATTCACGTCTTACAGAAGTCCACGCCGAGGCACCTTCCACCCCTGTTGAAATCAAATTCGAGAGGCCTAAGAAGACCAAAGCGCTATCAAAAGAAGAAAACCGCGATAATATTAGTTCTCAACACCTCCAAGTGAAGAAGAGCTGGGAAAACCCCGGCGTCTATGCGTGGGGGTCGAATAGTGGGAGGGTAGCAGCGCCAGATTCAGACGAGGCACATATAAAGCAACCCAAGAGAATAGCATTTTTTAACGGGGTACTGCTGCGAGATCTAAAGCTGGATAAGAATTTTGGGGTTGCAATTACTGAAAAGGGCGATTTGCTGCAATGGGGTACAGGATTCTCGAGAGATGTTAGACAGCCTACGCCTACGTTGACGGGGAAAGGATTGACCGCAGTGACGATATCGAGGGATAGGATCATAGCATTGGCATCGAATGGGAAGGTCTACTCTTTACCTGTCTCGTATGAGGACCAGGTCAAGGGTGCTAAACCTATGGAAAGTTCGTGGGTGCCTTTTTGGAGCTCCCGGGCGAATGTCAGCTATCGTCTACTACAGCCACAGAACATGGGATGGGGCGAGAAAGTCACATCGATCAGTTCTGGACTGGAACACGCCCTTCTCCTTACCTCCAACGGTCGCCTTTTCAGTGCTGCTTCCAGCAGCGAAGAATTCCCATCCAGGGGTGAGATGGGTATTCCGGGCTTATCCTGGACTACTCGACCGCCCGGCCCGTACGATCAACCACACGAAATCACCACTCTTCGCGGGTTTGAGATTACAGCTATCGCAACAGGAGACTATCATTCTCTAGCACTAGACAGGGAGGGTCGCGCTTTTGCCTTTGGGGATAATAGCTCTGGCCAACTCGGCTTCGATCCCAGCGGAGAGTCTCCATATATTGATGCTCCCTCTCTTCTGCCAATTTCAAGGCTTTACTTGGGTACTAAACTATCACCTCGCGTTACTTCGGTCTCCGCTGGTGGTTCAAATTCATTCTTCACCGTGGATGCGACTCAAGTTGCTCAACCCGGCGAGAATTCCGCTGCCCAGATTGGCCTCGGCCGCATCACGGCTGATACCTGGGCTAGTGGACAAGGTATTCTAGGAACTCTTGGCACTGGCCGGTGGACGCACATCCAAGGCACGCCAACGAAGATCAAGGTGCTCAGTGGACTTTTTGAATTCGATGAGGACAACAACACTGTTGTTCCTATTCGGCTGAAGCGTCTTTCCGTCGGCAGCACACATGCCAGCGCGACAATGGACAACGTGACGCATGTTAAAGCTGGTACCTCATCGACGACAGATTCCCGCAACGACACTAACTGGGGGGCTGATGTCCTTTGGTGGGGCGGAAACGAAAATTACCAACTTGGAATGGGCAAGAGGAATAACCTTGCCGTGCCAGGATACATAGCACCTTTGGACGCTGCTGCGGAGAAGGCGGTGGGGAAGCGGAGGGAGGAACATCGCTTCCAAATCACCCCACGGCACCGGGTCAATGTGAACGGCCGGAACGTGAGTATGGAGCAAAGAGTTGAGTGTGGGAGGATGGTCAGCGCAGTGTATTCTGGGGTCTAGCATCATGTTAGAGCATTTGCGCCATGTGACATGTGCCATGTAAGTATGTGATCAACAGGCAGTACCGTATAGAGTAATTTTCTCTTGGTAGTGTGGTGCCTAGCCTGATGAGGGTATAGCCCGTCAAATGAATGATGATGAATAAGGTATGGAGCAGTTTGGGGGTTTGGGGATTGGCAATTGGCAATTGGCAATATGCTGCCGATCAATAATAAGCAGGGTTTGGGTGTCTTGATCTAATAATAATAATACTCACAACAGTCATCAAAACATGAAGAATAATAGAAACATGAAGAATTTGTTGTAATAAATCAAGCTCCTTGGAGTTTTCGAGCTGGGCCCAAGCACCAGTGACCACAGGCCAAAGGTAAAAGGCAAAAGGCAAAAGGCAAGGGAAAACAGGCAGTGCCAAGCTTTCAAGTGTCGTATCAAATGGATTTAGGTTCTCCCGTAAGGTAATTTTACCAGCAACGAACTAACCAAGTGACAGCCGCTTCCTACCAGAAAGTGAGGGATCAACAATTCGTCAGAAGCAACAACCTCACTCGTTGGCATAACTTTTCTTTTTTACACCCAATCCTTCTCTCCGACTACTACCTCCTGGTTAATCTCTTCTCTAGCTCCATTAAAGCCCGCATATCACACACTTGGTCAAAGTGATGCTCGCCCACCAATTGGCTGCTATTTCCGGTAGCACTTCCAGTCGCATATCAGACCCCATCACCCAACGGCCTCGCATATAACACCTGCAAACCACCTCGCCATCCGAGTCCCTGCTCCGGCGCTCGCGCTTATCATCCTTGCAAATTTCCCGTCAGCTGAAGCGACTCTTGACTCTCCATCCCCACCGTGACCCAGCTGCGACAACATTGACTGCCTTCCCCACGGCGTCGCGCCCGCTTTTCCGTCCGAGGCATTGACTGGGGTGCAAAGCCATGTCAAATGCGTTACCGATATCACGCAGGACTAAGCTTGGGCACCTTGGACAGGGGGCGGGACTTTGGTAACGAGGGACCACAATGGACCAAACCAATGTTGGCAATATGAACAACTACTACGAGAGGCAGTACTCGCAGGAGGATCTGCAGAGATTGGCCGACCTGAACAACCATGACGTGATGATGGGTATCATAGGTCCGAACGGAGTGGATGCCTCAGGCATGATGGGTGGCCATACCTTCGACGACATCATCAATCAAAACCAAAAGGAGATACAGCGAAGGAGCAGCTTTCATCATTCCAACTCCTTCATTTCCAACAGACCACCAACGCAAGAGCTGGATTCCAGAAGGTCGTCGATGTTGGAATTTGGCTCTGGAAATAACAGCGACCTCGAAGGTTTCCAATTCGATCCGACCCCTGTTTCAACAAACTCTGGGATGCACCGTCCCGGAAACATTGCCCAACGGAGGCTCGACAGCCAGAGAGCAAGACGGCAGTTATCTAATGAACATCTTGCACTCAACACAAGCTTTCACAACATGGCAACTAGCTATACACCAATCTCATCATCCTCACCCTACGGCCACAATCTCGATTCTGCTGATTCGCTCAGCTACGATATTTCTGCATCTTACATGCCTAATGGCATGCTTATGGGGATGGATTTTTCCAATGTTGGTATGGATAATGGCACAAATGGTGACATAACCCCAAGGAATGCCTATACAGGAAACAATTTTACAACCGACTTGCCCCCTCCGCCTATGCAGCAGAACATGTCCGCTTCGATACCCGAGCAAATGCGTGACCCTGGAGGAGGTAATATGGGCGGTCTCGGTACACAAAATGGAATGGAAAAGATGCCAAATATGCCAGTTTCAGACCAGATGCAAAATTTGCAGGTCAATCTAAGCCACACTCAGATCCCTATACCGAGCACGAGCCCTCCGATGCAGATGTCTGGATCCCATACTCTACCCGATCTCGAGCCCCCTCAAAAGCCTCGGCCGACTGCTAATCTTGATATCACTACCAACAACGGAGTGCCCTATCAGGGTCAAGGGAGTGCTTCACAACAGGTGATACCCCAATATCGTAACGCCTATTCATCCAGCGGCTTCGATATGCTTGGAGTTCTCATGAGAGTGGCTGCTAGGCCAAAGCCACAGATCAACATAGGAGCAGTCGATATGTCATGTGCGTTCGTCGTATGCGACGTTACTCAGCACGACATACCGATTGTGTACTGTTCCGATGTCTTCGAACGTCTGACAGCCTATACACGGCATGAAATATTGGGGAGAAACTGCCGCTTCCTCCAATCGCCCGATGGCAAAATTCAAACGGGCGTCAAGCGAAAATATGTTGATGATCAATCCGTTTTCCGCATCAAGAATATGATCAATCAAAGGCAAGAAACGCAGATTAGTTTGATCAACTACCGGAAAGGAGGACAACCTTTCATGAATTTGCTCACTATGATACCCATAACGTGGGACAGCGATGAAATAAAGTACTATGTTGGTTTTCAGGTTGATCTTGTTGAGCAGCCAACTTCTATAACGAACAAGAATCCTGGTGAGCATATCCCTTCCACAAAATGACAGTAAAAATCCTAATAGTTTTTAGACGGATCATATAGTATTAATTACCAGCGCGGCTTGCTGCCTCGTTATGTCGTACCCGATCATCCCGGCAATCAGAATTCTGAGCTCGGGCAGACTGTTGCTCGTGATGATGTTTCTACAGTTCTCAGTACCATTGGTTCTGGGGAGTCGGAATTATCAAAACGAATATGGGACAAGGTTCTGCTCGAGAACACTGACGATGTTGTGCACGTCCTGTCCCTCAAAGGCCTTTTTCTCTATCTATCCCCGTCAAGCCGCAAAGTCCTCGAATATGATCCCAGTGAGCTCGTGGGTACGGCGCTGTCTTCTGTCTGCCACCCAAGTGACATCGTCCCGGTCACACGGGAACTCAAAGATACTTCGACTGGAGCTGCTGTAAATGTTGTTTTTAGAATGCGGCGGAAGAACAGCGGCTATACATGGTTTGAGAGTCATGGGTCACTTCATCTTGAGCAGGGGAAGGGCCGGAAGTGTATAATTATGGTAGGACGAGAACGCCCAGTCTATGCACTGGCAAGGGAAGACATAATGTCTGCTGGTGGCTTTGGCGAAAGTGAGCTGTGGACTAAGATGTCCACGTCAGGCATGTTCCTGTTCGTCTCATCTAATGTTCGTAGTCTTCTCGACCGTCAGCCCGAAGATCTTGTTGGCACCAGCTGTCAAGCACTCATGAGGGCGGATTCAAAGCTCGAGTTTGGCAAAATGCTAGAAGTCGCTCGAACAGGTGTTCGAGCAACTTTCAAGCATGACGTACAGAACAAGCGGGGCCAAACGCTACAAGCTCGGACGACAATTTACCCTGGAGATGCATGCGAGGGCCAGAAGCCTACATTCTTGGTGGCACAAACCCGATTACTGAAACTACCACGTACCCTAAACAGACAAGCATCCAATATATCTCCAAAGACGGAACAAAAGTCCTCGAGTCCCGCATCGTCTGCTGGTGGCGCCTCCGGCGGCAACCAGACACCCAAATCAACTCCTGGGAACGTGAAGGCAGATGGAGTGACCACGCAGGCAGGTGGAATGGGTCTAGTCCTTGGCAACCAGCATGAAGCTCTCGCATCAGAGGACAACGTCTTTGATGAACTCAAGACAACAAGGAGTACCAGCTGGCAGTTTGAACTTCGCCAAATGGAGAAAAGAAACAGGTTGCTCGCGGAGGAGCTCCAAAGTCTACTCTCGAGTAAGAAGAAGAGAAAAAGGCGAAATGGTGCGGGCAATTTGCAGAAAGACTGCGCTAATTGCCACACGCGGGTCACGCCTGAGTGGAGGCGAGGCCCGAGCGGCAATCGGGATCTTTGTAATGGCTGTGGGCTGCGATGGGCTAAAGAAGTAGGTAATCGCTGTCCAATGTACTCGAATATATCCACTAAATTTGCTAGAATGGCCGAGTCACACCACGAACATCGTCACAAAAAAGCGACAAGGATTCGGCGTCACCTGCAGGAACCAATACCCTCAATCTCATCACGTCGGGCGACCCGGTGGCAGACAGCAAGTCAGGACCTCTGCCAGATCAGAGATCACCACAGGCCCTCAACGCTGATTCGCACAATGCAAAACTGGCCCGAATGGAAGCGTCTGCATCTCAGGGTTTCGGCGGAGGCATCCCAGCAAAGATTGAGGAAGGCATAGAACCAGGCGAGCACCAAATGAGGCCACCGCCAGCGCCGCAGATGCAGTGGGAGAGCATTCCGGGAGAGGGTGGAGCGTTGTGATTGGGTTACTTGGTTGACACGGTTTTAGAGCGTCAGTGTGATGACGC